>CAUYON010052664.1:0-27912 GCA_963573935.1 Arctocebus calabarensis
GCCTGTAGTCCCAGCTACTAGGGAGGCTGAGGCAAGAGAATCGCTTAAGCCCAAGAGCTGGAGGTTGCTGTGAGCAGTGTGACACCACGGCACTCTACCCAGGGCGATAAAGTGAGACTCTGTCTCTACAAAAAAAAAAAAGACGGGGGTCTTATTCTTTTTTTTGAGGCAGAGTCTTGATGATCATAGCTCACAACAATCTCAAACTCTTGGGGTCAAGTGATCGATCCTCTTGCCTCAGTCTTCCGAGTAGCTGGGACTACAGGTGCCCACCACAATGCCTGCCTAATTTCTCTATTTTTTTTTTTTCAGTAGGAATGAGGTCTCTCTCTTGCTCAGGCTGGTTTCCAACTCCTGAGCTCAAGCTATCCTCCTGCCTTGGCCTCCCCAAGTTCTAGTATTATAGGCATGAGCCACCGTGCCCGGCCTATTACAAAATATTAAAATATATGTTTTAAAGAGAACACTGTTGGAGGGTGGCGCCTGTGGCTCAAAGAGTAGGGCACCGCCCCCAAATGCCAGAGATGGCTGGTTCAAACCCAGCCCCGGCCAAAAACTGCAAAAAAAAAAGAAAAAGAGTACGCTGTTGGAGATTGAAACCTACAGTTCTAGATGACTGACTTCTTGTTGCCACTCTTGTTATTTTGAGTGGGGACACCTTCTCTCCTAAATTTGACACACATGCACACATTTAAGCACCTCTTACCAGCTCTCCTGCCCCATCTGTACACACTTGGTCTAACTCTACCCTGCCCCCCAGCCCTGAAAGCACAGGCCCAGATGGGTCACATAGTATTACATGTGCACACAGAGCTAGCCAGGACACCCCCAGTGGGGCATGTACCCAGCCTCCCCAGCCTGCTGTCAGGTCTAGAAAAAAGGCAGATGCATTCCTAGGAAGGGCGTTGCTTCCCACCACACCCTCCTGCCCACTCAGTCCTCATCTGAAAGTGCCAGCCACGACACCAACCCCCCAGAAACAAAGTCTGCACTCTTATGAGTCAGATTTGTCCTTGTTACAAAATGATCATTGTAAAAAAAAAAAAAAAAAGACAAAGTCACAGAGTAGACATCACAATTATTCCTGTTATTTAGAGAAAGCCCCTGCTAATATTTTGATTTTCTTCTTGGAAATCCTCCTCTTTATTTTATTTTATTTTTAAACAACCCATCTGCATATCCTGGTTTGTAACCTGCATTTTCCTCCTCACCCAACTAGGTATCTTGACCATCTTTCCAGGCTATTAGATATTCTTCCACCAAGAAACGTCAATGGCTGCTCAGTATTTCATAAATAAACCTCCGTTTATTCAACCAGTCTATTGATTGCTGGACATTTTGTACCTCATTCTTGACCTTGTTTGAATCCTGGCTCTGCCACTGCATAGCTGTGTGGTAACAGCAAAATCACTCACGCTTCTGAGCCTCGGTTTGCTCATCTGTCCATTGAGTGGTCTAATGCCCCCAGGCCCTGTCACATTGCTTTGCCTAGAAGATCCCTGAGTTGGTATATGAGGCAGCACTTGGCTCCGTGTCCGGAACACGTCCGCCAAAGTGTTTTCTCAATGTGAATCTTCCTGTTTCTCTGCGATGCTTTCTGCTGCTTGTCGGGGAATTCTTGGTTCACCTTGGCCACCCTGAAAGATTGCGGGGTCTTCCTGTGACAGTCGTTCTTAGAGTGCAATTCTCCATCACACCGCCTGGCAGCAGATGGGGAGAGCTTGTCTAGGACCCCCGGACAGGGAACCAGCACCCAGCGGGGACTGGAGCACGATGAACGGGCCAGTTTCTTCCGAGGTTGAGTTTGGATCTCAGATCAGCTGTCTTAGGACTGAGCCGTCAAGAAATCCTGTGATTAGTTTACATTCTCACCAGCAATGTAGAAGAGTTCCCTTTTCTTCACATCCGATGTGAAGAGTTATACGTTTCTTAAACATGGAAGAAGGAGGCAAGTTTGTTCAAGAACACCCAGGAATCAATATTACGTTTGGAGAGTCTCCTTCCTTTCTCATCCCTGAAGTGGGAGGTCTGTGTTTGCCATCCTGCAGGTGCTGCCAAACTACAAGTAACACAGCCTCTTGAAAGGAAGAGGAAGGAAGGGGGGGTCACAGGCAGTCCCAGTAGGGAACTTTTCTGTATGTCAATGCTCTACTGTTTCTAGTGAGTCCTGTGTAGTAAGGTCAGCTTCTGTGACACAAATAGAATACAAGAGACTGTGTTCAACCTCTTTCCTAGAGCTACTAAAATATGCATCCGTCATTATACCAAGAGAGAGTCACATGGATAAGGGATAAAATTACTGTGTTTATTGTCACATGTGCCTTTTGCACATACATTAATTATATAGGGTGGAAATACACAGCTGCTCAGGTCATTTTGTAGCCATGCAAGTACAGGGAAGCCAGTCAGTGGAGTGCGAACGGCCCACACGGGGTTTCCCCATCTATCCTAGAGGATCACACTGTCTTCACCTCTGTTGCCATCAAATAGGTATAGAAGGACCTTATTTTGCTTACACGGTTTTAGGAATGAAAGTTGTGGGTCACATCTCTTATGTGCTCAATCTAGCAAAAATCTTTAATAAACTAACTTGTGAGTAGGACTAAATTAGTTCCAAGACCTATCCAAGACTTATATAAATTTTACCTGTTTTATATTACTTCACTTATTACAACATTATTATATGGAATCCTTTCCACAAGCTGATTGATTTTTGAATACTTGGAATATCAGTGTATTCACATTTTTTTTTACCTGTGAGTACATGGAAATGCATTGGAGTTGGGTAAGATGTTCCAGGCTATGCAGCTGAGAAGTGTACGAGTGTGGTACCCTGCATGCCTAGCTCTTCAGCACATGCTCTGGGTCTAGTCCTTCAGGAGATACCACCTACCTGCCACACTTACATTTACATAAAATAAAGAATCCTACATCATAGAAAAAAACTTTTATTACCGAAAAATTATTGAGATCAAAAATCTGTTTAGCAACTAAAAGATCCTCATTGAGACTCATATTAACCTCTATAATACAGGACTGGGAAAATGTTCATGGCAAATGCAAAATTTTGATACACACTAACATGTAAAGATCAACATATCTAAAACAAACAACGGTTCTTTAAAATCTGTACCTTTCCCCATTTCTGTTCAGGCAAAATAGCTTCCAGGGTCCAAGTTGAAGGCCAATCTTTGACTCTTCTTTCTTCCCCTTCATTTTTAAGCAAGTACCCATTAATGCTCATTTTCAAACCTCCCTATCACAATCGTTCAGTTTTCTACTTTGTTTTTCAAAAACTATATATATATATATTTTCTGTTGCCAGGACAAATGTAATTGTCTCTTTTCTGCTCCCCTGACAGAAATGCTTCCAAAATAATGTTTCTGAAGCCATGCCTTTAATGAACTGACTATATCCAAGTTTCATTTCCAAATTCTAGTGAGCATGTAGCAAAAGTACATGCTTCTTTAGTATAGAAACTATTTTGCAGGTTCTCATCCTGGGTGCTATTTTTCATTGTCTCTAAATACTTTCCTTTATTCCTAATTTTTAAAACTTTGAAGTCCGGGCTCAACTATCATGCCATTAGCGTTAATGATGGGTCAGACAGAGGCAACTCTCCTGTACCTTGTTTGTACATTAATAAACTCTGCTCTCAATTAAAATGATTTGAATATAAATTTTAAGCATGAAACAACATAAAATACTGCATCACTATTGCTCAAAGTCCGTCTATGTAGTACAAGGTGAAATTTACTGAAGGTTTTTTTTTTCTCTGTAAGTTTTATGTCACATATCTTTTTTTGATTTTGAGACACTTTTTAAAAATCCTCTCCAGTCTTCTTATTCTAGAAAGATTCACTTTCAAGACAGAAAACACGAATGCTGGGCTGCATCAGGCAATTTCCAAGGAAGCCCAGGAAACAAATTAAGATGTGACTTTGAGAAATGACACCAGTCAAACATAATTCTAGGACAGGGCAAACAAGACTCTTTGTGTCTTGCTGTTTCTTTGGGGAGACTTTCATTGCCAAGACTGAAAATGGTGAAGTGTTGGTTTCTGTTAAAAAGGAGCTCATGCAACTCGAGTTTTTAGGTGAAAAAAGGCCATATGTATGCATCAACTTAGTCATAATTTTCCATTTACTACATGACATAAAACTTGTGCTTTTTCCCTTTGGTGTTTCTTGTTTAATCTGTGGGAACAATATTTTCTTAAGTGTATCTACAACTCAAGTCACAAGTTAAGGCACATATGCTTCCCTATAAAAATTCAATGGCATTACTAAAATTGAGATGATCCAAGAAATTATAGAATTTATGTAAAGTGATAAATCACCTTTGGATGATTTAGTATTTAATTAATTTAATATTTGGTTTTTTTAATAGCAATTAGGTTCTACTAGAATTTTTTTTTCAATTTATTGCATTTGATGTCATTTCAGATACATACTGGCAATTTAAGCGAAAGAAATCTTGCCATTTTTGTTTCTGAATTATATTGGAAATGGGTCAAACATAGTATATCATACACTGCCAGAGTAAATTGAATTTTATAATTCAATTTTATGTCTTGAATATTACATCTTAATTGCATACTTTGAAATTAAATAAGGAAATTAAATAGAAATTTAGACAAATCAATATATAAGTGTAGGAAAAAAAAATTTTATAATGCAACTACTACATATACCTTTAACAGTGTTTTTAAAAAAACAAATCCTGTATGTGCAATGGGTTATTTATCCCAATTATATGGATAAACTCTCAAATCACTAAGACAGTAAAACATATTTGTTAAATATTAAAAATTAACATCTTGGGATGCTGCTATAATTCTTCCCTGCTTGGTGGTTAATTCTAGCACTAGTTTTGGCTCCCATTTATGCATGAAATCTAGAATCAGCACCTCTAATTCATTCGAATGGGTCTCCAACTTGTACAGTAGCAGCATGAATAGAATTTGCTAGAGATTCAATTAGGGTGTCACAATGATTTATTTTCCTTTATAACATGAAATTTGTATTTCTAAATATGACCAAATGTTTAAAATGGTAATAAGCTTTCTTTTTTTCTCAATGCTAGGAGTATTAATTGAACATCTAGAGATTCTCTTTAAAATAGCAGAGCCAGCAAACTCCAAAACACATCTAATGACTTTGCTAGCATTTCAAATCAAATTCACTTAGACTTTCTTTGCAAAAGGGCTAAGAATACTTCAGCAAAATCAGCAACAGAGAAATCTTAAAATATTTGATACATTTACATTTGTAAATGACAGCTAATTGGTATAGCATGTACCAAAGGAGCATGTTTAATGCACTAATGTTTTGCATATTTATTCACTATATTTGTAGAAGATTTTAAAACTTACCGTACATACCTTTGAACATTTAACATGAGGTACTATTTAGGATTTCATTCAAATTTTAGATGTATGCCCCAAAAATATTTAATGCAAAAATTAGATTGTTACCACATACTTGGTACCACTTAGCTATTCTAGAACTAAAATTGGTTCAGATAGAAATGTTCACACACTACAATAAAAAATATCCAAAACAAGAGGCATAGTACATTCTCACTTTCACTTCCAAAACATACAGGACTTGGAAGTGGTCACTCTCATCCTTACGATAATTGACAAGAAAAAAACCTGGACAAGTTGAAAATGTGTGATATTTTTTGGACCCATTAGAAAACTGAGATCTCAGCACAAACTACAATCTTATAATCTGAAAAGAAAGGTAAATCCAGGGAATTGCAGCTGAGATCTGGTTACCTGTGGCAGACGCTGCTAGAGCCATAGCTGTTAGGAATGGTAATTTTGATGAGTTGCCAGACACTGAGTGTAGACCAGCATGAGAGTCAAGAGCTTCTGGAGAAGCTTCTGGAGTCTAAACTTCAGGATCAGAAAGACCACAAGTTCGTGGCTTTTGCTCCAAGAATCATCAGTTCTTGCAGTGGGAAAAAAATCTGCTTCAGCCATGACAGTAGGAGACAGAGTGTGACATTGAAAATCACGTGTGGAATGTTCTCCAAATTGAAGGTCTACTCTCACTGGATGGACCATCAGAGGAGAATTTGGAAACCTTATCCCAAATGAGAAAAAAAATGCCATATGCAGTCTCTTCTAACCTTTGGACTCACCACAAGGGGAAAAATAGCCAACATGGTTCAGAATTTAAAGGAAATGTATCGGGAGATGTAATCAGAGGTTGTGGCAGAAATAGGGTGAGGGCCACAACCCAGAGACACAGACCACAGCCCAGAGACACAGACTGGCAAATGACGGATGCTGAGATGCATTACAGAAGGTTCCCTTCCTCCCATCACACTAAGGCTGCTCCAGCTGATTATAGCTGAAAGAGCTGCAAGATAGAGCTCTTTGAGATACCCCAAAGTCACAGGGAGATAAAAACAAGGACGCAAGAGGAATTTGAATTCTTTGACACCTACAGCAACAATAACCATGAAACACAGCTCAATTCCTGGAAAAAATCAACTTAAATCCTTGTACTAAAGGCTCGCTCACTTCAGTTGCTATTTTTTCAATAAAATCTGGCTGGTGCACAACAAAAAAAATTAAAAGACATGCCAAATGGCCAAAATACAATACATAAATAAAATAAAATATAAAAGAAAGCAATAATCAGACCCAGATCAGATATGACACAAATGCTTGACTATCAGATAGGGGATTTAAAACAATATTGATTAATATGTCAAAGGTACTTATGGAACTAGTAGACAAAAATGCTATAAGAGATGGATAATATCAGCACAAATGGAAACCATAAGAAAGAATCAAAAGTAAATGCTGAAGATGAAAAACACAGCAACAGAGACAGACAATGATTTGATATCTCATCGGAAGACAGCATAGCTGAGGAATTACAGAGCTGGAAGATAGATCAATAAAACATTCTTAACCCAGCAGGAGTGAAGTCGAATATAAACTATGACACGTTACCAAAAGTTCCTCAGTTGTAAGGGTTTCACCACTCTGACGGGATGTTGACAGTCGTGGAAGTTGTGCTTACGTAGGGGTAGAGGATATATGGAGACTCTCTGTATTTTCTGTTAAAATTTTGCAGTAGTTTGCAGTAGTTTGAATCTCAAACTACTCTAAAAATAAAGCCAATTTTAAAATACATCAAGCAAATCAAAAACTTCCCAAAATGAGAAAAGAAATAAAAAAAAAAAAAAGAACAACTGTGAGATAATTTCAGAAGTTGTTCAACATCGATAACTGGAATAATAAAAGGAGAAGAAAAAAAGAATGGGTAGAAAAAATATTAAAAGAATGACTGCACATATGTTAAAATTAAACCAATATGTAAACAACTACACACTCAACACGAACGCAAAAAACACAAATATAGTCTCTCAAGAAGGAGCAGAAGGAGGGAGTGTGATTGGCAGGATGGCACCTAATGTGCACAATTGAGGGTGTTCAGCACGCCCCCTGGTGGCGGGATCTCACCTAATGTGCACAATTGAGAGTGTTCAGCACCCCGCTAAATTACAGGGCTCAACTACAACTTGAACTTTAGCTTAGAATTGAAAATAATGTAACCTAAACATTTGTACCCTCATAGTAATTTGAAATTTTTTAAAAAGCAAATGAAGGGCGGTGCCTGTGGCTCAAGGAGTAGGGTGCCGGTCCCATATACCAGGGGTGGCAGGTTCATGCCTGGCTCCCGCCAAAACTGCAGGGGGGAAAAAAAGTAATTGAAAAGCAAACAAAAAAACTGATTGGAGTAACCAAAACACAGATCATGGAAGCTCAGAAAACCAAGCAGAATATACACAAATATAAACAAATAAAATACCTTAGCATATCATTTTAATTTTAGAACACCAAAAACAATCAGAAAAGATGAAAAAAAAAAAACAAGAGATAAGGAACAGGCTGCGATTATAGTCATCTTCTCATTAGAAATCTGCAAGGAAAAAGAGATGTGAGCAAAAAGAGTTGGAAAAATAAAGCTGGCTACCTGAAACTCTACATCCAATAAATTACTCTAAATGAAGGAGAAACAAAGACTTTCTAAAACTAAAAAAAAAACTTCCAAAAGAAAAAAAAGAAACAGACCCAGAAGATTCATTGTCAGCTAACATGCCCTGCATGCAATTCAACAGTTCTTTAGGCAGAATAAAATGGTACAGGTCAAAACTTCCATTTACATAAGCAAAAGAAAACCATCAGAGAAGGAATAAAGGAAGACAAAAGAAAATATTTTTTCTTATTCTTAATCGATGTGAAAGCTAAGTTTGTTTAAAGTAATACTAGTAAAAACATATCAGGTGATTGTAGTACATGAGTTAGTGATGTGAACAACAGTAACTGCTTTGGTCATTTGTGCCTTTCCTAAATTCATATGTTAAAGTCCTACCTTCCATTGTGGCCATGTTTAGAGTCAGAACTTCTATGAAGAAAATTAAGTTAAAATGAGGTCCATAAGTCATAAGGCCTAGGAACTCATTTCATAGGATTAGTCTTCTTATAATAAGAGATAAAGAGAACTTTGTCTCTCTTCCCACCATGTGTAGAGAGTGTGAAAGCCAGGAAGAGAGGCCTCAAGAGCTGGCACCGAGACAGACCAGCCTCTAGCACTGTGAGAAAACAAATTTCTATTGTTTAAGGCACCCAGTCTGCCACAATTTGTTACGGCAGGCTGAGAAGAATACAGTGATAAAGAAGTAAGAAGAACTGGGACTGCACTATTAGGGGTACCTGCCTTCCACTTGAAGTGGTATAGTGTTATTTAAAAGTAGACTTAGATTAAAAATCTATTTTACAAAATCTAGAGAAACTACCAAAGATCCAGTTAGGAAAAATACGACTGACGTGGCAAGAGAGGAAATCAGATGGAATCATGTAAACATTCAGTTAAAACCACGAAAAGGCAGAAAAAGGGGGGCAGGGATCAAAGAGCATGTTCGCTGACTGATTAGACAATGGTTACAAAGATAATACTGAATGGTTACAAAGATAATACTGATAATAATGCAATGATAACAATACCATTTTAAATGTGGATGGTTTGAAAATGAACTGGAAAGCAACTGAAAAGCAGAGGTTTTCATAGTGGATTGATTAAAAATAGAAGAAAAAAGTAAACAAGCTGCAAAGATATGTTGTCTGCAGGACACACACTTTACACATTGATTCAGACAGATCAAAAGCAGAGATGAGACGGAGCGCAGTGGCTCATGCCTATAATCCTAGCACGCTGGGAGGCTGAGGCAGGTGGATCACTGGAGATCAGGAGTTCAAAACCAGCCTGACCAATAGCAAGATCCCATTTCCAGTAAAATAAAAAAAATAGAAAAACAGAGACAAGAGGATTGTTTGAGCCCGAGAACTCAAGGTTGCTATGAGCTATAATGTCATGGCACTCTAGTCAGGGTGCCAGAGTGAGCCTCTCTCTCAAAAATATAAAAATAACTAAAATAAAAGCAGAGATGAAAAAAGGTATGTTAACATTAATTCAAAGAAAGCTGGAGTAGCTGTATTCATTTCACATAGCGCAGACTCAGAATAAAGATTATCAGTGATTAAGAAGGACATTACAAAATCATAAAAGGGCTAATTCTTTAAAATCTTAAATGAGCATGAATGTAACAACACAACATCAATATACACAAGAAACACATAACAGAATGGAGAAAAGAAATAATTGAATAAACTGTTAAAGTGAAGACTTAAATAATTCTCTGTTGATAGTTGATAGACCAATAAGTCAGAAAATCCATATGGATATACGTGACTGCATGAAACTTGATCTAACTGATATCCATAGAATTCCCTAATTGACAGCAGAGTACATTCTCAAGCTCATGTTGAATGTTCACCAACATAGACCACACTCCACGCCATAAAATATACCTCACCAATTTTTTTAAAAAAGAAATTATACAAAATATACTCTGTTTATAATATGACTTAAACATTACGAAGTTAATTCTGTTTATAATATGACTTAGACATTAATAATAGATAAATAAAAAATTCCTGACAGTTTGGAAATTAAACCACATGCTTCCAAATAACTCATGAGGGAAAGAAGTCCCAGGAAAAGTTTGAAAATATTTTAACTAAATGAAAAATAAAAATTAAAATTTTCAAAATTTAGCTAAAACCGCACTGAGAGGGAAATTACAGCACTGGATGCAAATATTAGATAAACAGAAAGATCCAAAATCTGTAATCTAAAATAATAGTTTTTAAAGACACCATAATATAATTATTTATAAGAAGAAGTTTACTTCTTAATGTCTTTAAATATGTGATGATTGGTCAGATTTCTAATTCCCTGATAGAAGTCATGTTTCTTTTTTAATGTTTGTTTGAATCAGAATCTACCTGGGACAGATCGGTAGGGCCTGCAAAGCAAAGATTTCTACAAGAGTCTGTCCCAGTGAGTTGAAACAAAGTCCACGTTTCATGATTGGATGACATGCTTCATATTTCTTCAGTATCTTTTCTTTTTTCTTCCTTACCACATATTTGTTGAGAGATAACAGGTCATCAGTCCATGAACTAGTCCTCAATCTGTATTTAACTCATTGCTTTATCATAGTATAAACACATTGCTCTACCTGCTACATTTCTTATTAAATATACATTAAATTTAGGTCAAATTCCAGTAAGATTTTGGGAGGCACGTGTGGTTTACTCTAAATGTGCCGACTGATGATACCTGGATCCAATAAATTAATGAAGGGTTGCAATACATTTATATTCTAATTCTACCATTGCTTTTCAATTATTATAGTACCTGGAACCTTTTCTTGAAGAAAGTATCCCCCCTCTTCCAATACTCTTGCTTAACGTTTCCAGTTTAGTTAGTTAACTTTTCCATTTTAGTTCAAATAGTGAATTGATTTATTAGTATTCTGCAGCACTGAATAGTCAGAATTTTTAAATGATCATTAGCACTTAATGGATTTGATAAACATTAAGCTTTTTAAATTGTTTCAATCAAGGGCAGTTATATTCATTATTGTTGGTCAAACTGCTCCATATTGGGGCATTTGGCAATGAGATGCTATTTGCATTATCTCTATCTTTTTTTTCTAGTTTGTTTTCACAATCATGAGTTTTTATAGTTTTCTAAATTTCTAAGATACTAAGATGCTTCAGGATCATCTTGTATATTTTCTATTCCAGACTCCTTGAACTCAACCACTGATCTAAGGTCTGGCTTCCTTTCTTTTCTTATCATCAAACAGTATCAAAAGATCACGATCTGGGTATAAGTGGTACTTGCTACTACCAAGTTGGTTGAGTTTTCCTAGTACTTTTCTGTGACAGAAATACAGATAAATGATTTATTTAAAAGACAAAATATTTAATGAGCTCATAAAAAGTGTCAAGTCTGTTACTACAAACTTATAGATTAATAATACAATAATTGAGACCAGATTGAATAAGTTTACCAAATATACAAATGAAATTTCCTAAATTTGGAACTTAGTTAATTTTTAATTTACCGAAATTCTCTGACAATACGAAATTGTTGACTCAACATCAAAACGATTTTCATCCCAGAGGAGTTTATTCATTTCAATATGCTCTTTTTATAGATACAAGGACTTATTCACAAATGAAGTAGCTAAGTTTTCTCAATGAATGCCACATGGCTCCCAGTTACGTAAGATAATTCCCCGTCTCCCGTTTCCTGCTCTGACCTTTCCTTCAATTCACTCAACCACACAGCTTTTTACTATGTATATGAAATACTTTTAAATTTTGAAACACATGAATTCCTACACACTGTAAAAATGTAAAGAGAAGAAAACATTTTTTCCGGACGATATCTATTATTAACAAGGGAGGAAGATTTTATAATTCATAATTAGTGATGGGTTATATTTTCAGTATTTGAAACAGATGCCTTTTAGCTTTTAGTTTTTAAAATATTTTAGGCTTGAAATTTGTTCAAATAAAATTTTAAGTAATCCCTTAGTCCCTAAAGAGAGCTTCGCACTCAGTTTTCTAATTATTAACCTTTGAAGATCACCCACACAGGAATTTCTTCTCCAAAGATGTTGAAACTACTCTAAAACTTTCTAATAGCACAACTCTCAAATGCAGAAAAAGAACAGAGTTTCCTTCTTCGTTTCTGAAACTCGGATTAATTGCAGTGAGTCTCCTATCTGGGTGGAAGGAATCCATTTTGTCCCTTAGTTTCAACTTTTCAATGGCAGAAAATTGCTTCTAGGCATATCCTTAAATATTGGTGTGCCTACTTATTTTCTCCTGTCACTGGAAGATACCACTTGATCCCCTGTCAGCACCTGAGCCTCCTTTCCATTCAACATATGATTAGCTAGATATGGGTCAGACAGATACAGCTGCATGAAATTATACAACACGGGCATTAACACTGATTTGTGAGAAAATAGATTTTTTGCAACCCAACAAATCAAACTTGTGAAGCAATCTCTATTCCATAATTATAGTCATACTTTGATGTCCCCATGTATCAGAAAATAAAGGGCAAATACTTTGTCAATAATTAGACCTTCAAATTTACTTCTTATATCTTTACAACAGAATACATCTAAGGTTGACGTGGTTAGCCTCTGGGAAGAGTGAAGTACTGAAAGGGACGCATTAAATTAGACACAGGGTAAGCTGATTACATTTGGAGATTCAGGTCATTTTCTATTTTTATAATTTTTTTTTCATTTTAGAAAGTCCTTTTTCATTTTTAATTTATAATGTATATGCTGGCTCTAATTTCTAACTTGTGAAGGATATAATTACAGGCTGTCATAAAAAATGCCATCAGTGTTTGAAATAGATTAAATTAGATGCCTCCAATACACATTCATTTAAAAATATTTGTATATACAGCCATTAAAATTGAAAATGTTTGATTTACTCTCCTCTTCTTTTGATTTTTTTAAAACCATAGTGGTCTATGATACAGGAGTCAGGAGAATCCATATAAATCTTTTCTATATTAAAACACTTTTTATATTTTGCTCTTTTCATTGCAGATGTGCGTAAATAGCATCAGTTATTAGGATAAAGCCAGCCAAAGGGTTTACATTTTTAAAAACACTTTATTTCTTATATCTTCTGATTAATTTTTTATTGATTCATGAAGACTTTCACTGAAAAAATATGTCTTTTGTTCTTTTCAATATTTCAATATTTTACATAATGTGGAAAATTTAAGTGTTTGCATCCTTTTGAAACTGTGTTCACAAGACACTGAAATAATTGATTAAATCAAGAATGTTAGGCAAATTCAAATCAATATGTATGTGAATATACTGGGAAATGTATCGGAAAAATATATCATTTGACTGATAAATTAATCCACGATAAGGATGAATCGTCTTGTCCAATAGGAACAAAGGTTGAGATGAATGGGGACTGACACAAAGGATTAGAAAAAACAATGGTATCTCGGCGCCTGTGACTCAACAGGCTAAGGCGCCAGCCACGTACACCTCAGCTGGCAGGTTTGGGGTTCGAATCCAGCCCAGGGCCCGCCAAACTACAAAGACAGCTGCAGCCAAAAACGGGCCGGGTGTTGTGGCGGGTGCCTGTGGTCCCAGCTACTTGGGAGGTGGAGGCAGGAGACTCGCTTGAGCCCAGGAATTGGAGGTTGCTTTGAGCTATGATGCCATGGCACTCTACCCAGGGTGACAGCTTGAGGCTCTGTCTCAAAAAAAAAAAAAAGAAAAAAGAAAAAACAATGGCTTTGATGGTCATTTTCCAATCTAACCTTATAACTAATACAACTAAAACTAATCTAAAGAAAATATCTTCTTTCAATTACTCTTACATCAACAATCTTGACAAAGAACTTTCTTTTTTTTTTTTTTTTTGATATAGAGCCTCAGGCTGTCACCCTGGACAGAGTGCTGTGGCATCACAGCTCACAGCAGTCTCCAATTCCTGGGCTCAAGTGAGTCTCTTGACTCTGCCTCCCAAGTAGCTGGGACTACAGGCGCCCACCACAACGCCCAGCCATTTTTTGGTTGCAGCCGTCATTGTTGTTTGGTGGGCCCGGGCTGGATTCGAACCCGCCAGGTCAGGTGTATGTGGCTGGCGCCTTAGCCCGTTGAGCCACAGGTGCTGAGCCGACAAAGAACTTTCAACAAAGGTATCTGCTGTATTTGTTTTCCTCAGAGCCAATCAATCTAATAATATCAAGACAGGTTTTCGCTGTATCAGATGTTGTGTTGTGATGTTCATGGCAGCAGACGTAGTCCATTCATTTCCTTCTCCTATGCAAAAAATATGCATTCTAGTTCTGATCTTTTAGTAATTTTGATCAAAATGTACATGACTTCCAAGTGTTCAAACTCTGCAATCAATCAGAATCACACGTTTCCCCTTCTATCAAGCACTTCAGCTCCTATTATCTCTTTTCTGACTATCTTGCTGTTATTTGGGGATATTTTAGTTCTGTCTTATATTAACCCACAAGAAAATGATTATTGCTTTCTTCAGACAATACTCATGTAGATTTGTAACTATATTTCACTGTTTTTTTACGGGCCACACCTTTAAGTACCCTCAACTGTGGAGTTGGGGTCACTTTTCCTCTGCCTGAATAGTATCATTTAAAATTAAATTTAGTGAGGTTCTCCTGGCAGAAAATTCAGTTGTATTGTTGTTAGTTTTGCTTTGTTAGGATAAATGGGCCTGTTTATTTAGCCCTAGTTTTATAGTTATTCCTTCGGATGTCACTTTTGTTCATCGCTGGCTGATTCTCATAGATACTGTTGAAAATTTAGCTTTTTGGTATTGCTATCATTTGGAGGTTAATTTTTTTTTTAATCTCAGGTTCCTTTAATGTTCCTCTCAGCCTTTGGTGGTCTATAATTTCATTGTGACAGGTCTAGGGGAAGATTTCTCTTAATTCTCCTGGTGTGGGGTTCAAAGGACTTCCTGAATGTGTTCAGTTGATTTAATTCTCAGTGAGTCCTTTTTACATCACTGCACACCTTGTGAGAAGACTTTGAGAGCTTTGTTCTGTATTAACTTTTTAACAATGCCTGCATAGAACGCATCCTTGAAATACAGAGAGCATCTCTCTCTGGCCATAGGAAATATTACTTTTCGGATCAAGATATGAAACATAATACCACTGTCAAACATTGACAGGTTTTGCTGACATCACCTTTAAAATTTTAGGTCCCCTGAGCTTAGGCCTCAGCTGTCACACAACCCGCTATGCACAGCATCCTCTTGCCCCTCCCACTTTCATCAGTCCTGTGGAATTTGAGAGTCAACACAATGTTGGGAGGCCCATGTGGCAAATTGAGGATGGTCTGGAGATAAGAGCACATTAATATCAAGATTCTTACTGTGCCATGAGTCATACAGTCTTCTGTCTGTGACCCCAATGCCAGCTTCCACAAAATTATGGAAGAATACCTGGTTAGCTTGCAAGAAAGTTATTAATGAAAATCTCACACCTTCGAAGTTCTCTGGGAGCTTATATTCCTCCTGCAGCCATTTCGGCTTTGTACCTGCTTCTTACCATGTTCTCTTTTTTCTTTCCTTCTATCATCTCCAATGAATATTCATTTTACTCCATTCTAACTCCTCCTTTGGCATTTCTTTCATGTGTTTTAACTTTTTCTTTGCAATATTCCAATTAATGTCTTCAGATGTATCTACCAGTTCATTTAAATGCCAATCTACTATGTTGGTTTACTAGAGGTGCCATCACAGAATACGATACACTATGTGGCTGCGACAACAAAAACTTATTTCTCACAGCTCTGGAGGCTGGAGGTTCAAGCTCATGGTGTTGGCAGGAGGCGTCTGGCGAGGCCTCTCTCAATGGCTTGTAGCAGCCACCTTCTCACTCTGCCTTGCCATAGCTTTTCCCCTTGTGGGCACAACCATGGTATCTCTTCTTCTTAAAAGATACCAGTCCTATGGCATAGTTCCAACCATTAGCACTTCTGTTAGCCTTAATTCCCTCCTTTGAAAGACCCTATCTTCAAATATAGTCACACTGGGGATTGTAGGATGTCCACATATGAATGGGGGAGATCCAATTCAGTCAAAAACTTCTATTAATGGCCATTTCTAGAATTTATTGTTGGGAAGATAGAACATTTTATTTTCTGGTAGAAACTCATGAACTATGATTACGGGAAAAAATAAGAGATCAGAAGAGGGATAAGGGAACTTTTACATTTCACTTTATATGCTTTATGCTATGTGTGTCTGGAGAGCCTGAATTTCACCGTTTGTATGCAGCCTTGAAGATGGTTCCCGTAATGCTGGCATCCTTCAATAATTCCTTCCTCTTAAGTTTGGGTGATACTCTGATTTTCTTCCAATTGATATTTGGCAAAAGTGATAAAATGTCACGTCTGTGATTATATTATCTTATTCTGTATGCAGTCTCTCACTCTTTGCTGGCTTGATAAAATGAGTGGCAATGTTGGGAGGCCCACGTGGCAAATTGAGGATGACCTATTTATAAGAGCCAGTGAGATGCCAGGCCTTTGATCTTGCAATTGCAAGGGAATGATTTCTGCAATAACCTAAGTGAACTTGAAAGCTAAGTCATTTCCCTTTAAGCCTCCCGATAAAAACCCAGTTCTGACCAACACCCGGATTGCAGCTTTGCAAAGGACCCAGAAAAGCCCTGGCCAGACTGAGACTGGGGTATATATACCAAGCATTTGTGGTGCTCTAATGCCATGTTTGTATAATTGGTGATGCAGCCCTGAGAATTAACATATGCTTACCTTCCGTCTCATCTAGGAAAGATATTTGCTAAAAAGCTATCTCTTCATGTTTTGACGGAATATCTGCAATGTGACATTATGAAGTCTTTTTAAATACAGTTTTCATTTCTGGAATTTCTATTTTATTCTGTTTCAAATATCCCACTTTTATCACCTGTTTATCTTTGCTCATATTTTCAATTCTCCCATTCATATCTTTCGAAGGTACTTGTTTTAAACTCTGTGTCTGGTAACTTCAAGAGTTCACATTATTACATTTCTGAATCTTCTACATGGTTTCTGCTGGATCTTGCTTGTGATATTTTGTTTTCTTATGAATGTTTTTTATTTCCTCCTATGAAGGCTCACGCTTTTTAGGACTTTTAAGTATATAAATCATTGAGATCTGTGTAGAAGGGGGTTTCTATTTAGCTCTCTATTTGACTGAAAACAAATTCGCCATCACTTTCGTAAAGTTTGCCCACTCTCTATATTTTTAATGATGATGATAATAATAACAGCAGACACTTATCTGGGGCACATGATAAACCTGATCTTATCAGCAGTGCTGCAAATAAACTAAGCTATTTAACACCAGGATGAGTCTTATAATGTAGGGATTATCATTATTTCTTCTTTGCAAATGATGGGATCAAGACGTAGAATTTAAATTATTTGCCAGCTACACAGCCATTTAGGGAGTGGTTAATCTGGTACCCACTTTGGATCCAGGGTGTTTTTGGTCAATATTTCCATCAGCAGTAAGTTGATAAAGTAGGTCACCCCTCCCTTCTCTCCCAACACACACATGCATACATGATTTTCTGTTTAAACTGTCACAAATCATGATCAATGGAAACAAATTTTGTTATAAATCTTAAGTCCTTAATTCTTACAGTTAGACTAATTAATATGCTAGAAGTAATTAAATCAGCATAAATATCATCTCTGCATTTCATGAAAAAGATCAGAAAATGTTATGCCCATTAATAACTTCTGTAACTATTCAAGCAAATGTATTGCAATAGGATAATTAAATCTTGTGCTTCAGGGAGCAAGTGGGTTTACTTAAGGAACAGAAAGGAAAACATGCCTTCATTCTCTGCCCTAGGGAATATAGTGGAAAAATTGACTAGGCATATTAATGGGGTACCAGAAAAGGTAACATATGCTGTTCTCTGAAATATCAGAGCTTTGGCTGAGATAGAATTAACTAATTCATATCTGATATCAATATAGATTTCATTTACAACATGGTGGAAACAGGCTCTGTTTTAATTTTACTTTAGTTTTACACTAACTACAGTAACAAAAAAATGCATGCTACCTTATAAAGGCACTAAAGATCGCATTTTTGAAGTGCCTGGCCGAAAATGCTTTCAACAATATTTAAATGTTTTTTTCACACTTTGTTTCAATGGTGTATATTACCCAGAGTAAAAGTTTACTTTTTGTTTCCATGGTTACCTCACTGGCCTAATTATGAATAGATCATTGCAGGCAGCAAAAATAAACATGCGTGATGAATCTGATATACCAAGCCAGTTATGGAGCAAAAATCCTTAATTATAATTTATAGAAAGCAGTAGTATTTTAAAATCATTAAGAATAAAGATGTTCTAGTATTGGCAGCAACAGTAAGAGTGGACTGTATGGTAGATTGAAATTTAATGCCTGAAATAAAAGATGATAATTTTTCATTTTAAATATATTCCTGCTTGCAAATTTAGCAATCTGCCCACTATGATGGTCTCATACACTAATAGTAGTGAGCTTTCATAGACTGAATAACTCTAATTCTAGCTCTCAATTTTAGGTTATCAATGTATTTTTATTTTAATACTTTTCTAAACTTTAATTTTATTCCTATCTGCACTTACTTTTTTTCATGCCTGGGCCTCTGGGCTATGCCAATTTGCATATTTGAATTAATGCACCAAATAAAGTTTGGAAGTCTAATCTTATTAAATGCCTTCAAATCTAACATTTCCCCTAACTAGATAAACCTTATTAATTAACCCATATGTTAGAAAAACCTCATGCTTGCTGCCTAGCAGGCTGTCTCTGGGGCTCAAATGGACCAACCAGTTCCCTTGAAACGCAGAGTGCTGAGACAAGGCAATTTATGTGAAGTGAGATCGTCAAAGCAGCTCACTTTTCCACTAACACAAACCTCCTTGCATTCTAGAATTTACTGGTTGAATAATTGCTTAAGAGTTGACAGTTTCTGAGCTAAGGATTTTTCATCTCATTTTTCTACTCCTGAGTAAAACTTTGTCACAAGCAAGTTTAAAAAGGAGGGAAAGGACTTAGATGTACCCCATGCTACAATAGCACTAATGGTGACTGACATTTTGGGGGTAGTTATGGGCTAAAAAGAGAGAAGGGAAAAAACTCATCATTAGCCATAAAAATATATCAAAATGTGAATAAAAGTCCTTTTGATAAATAAAAATACAAATAAGATACCAGAGGCTTTCTTTATATGAAGAAAAGGGAAAAAATACCAAAAGTGTAGCTGTACTATAAACGGCATGAATATATTTTTAAAAGTGTATATATGTTTGTGGTTTGTCCTGTCAATTATGGATAAGATGCAATTAGTGATGAACTGAAGCACTAAATCAATGCTGTTTATATGGGACAAGTCTCAGAAGATGCTTCTCAACATCAGGTAGGAGGAGCTTGAGATGGGAGATAACATCTAGCAATAGGATAAGGGCTAAACTTAATATTTTTTTTGCTCTAGGATTATAAATGAGATCATGGGTATAAAACAGCTAAGATGCTACATACAAGGTCAGACAACTAAGTTCATGAACTCATCCTCGAAAAAGTGCTATATACCTCCTTGCCGAATATCACTACCCTTTGAAGAACTCCCCTTGGGAAGCTGTGCATGGACACAGCCCCTCATCCACCCTTTAAAGCACATTTTCAAGGATGAGTTTGCAAACTTAATTGTCAGATCTTGTACAATGACAGTTTTGATGGGCATTCTGGGAAAAAGAGTTCCAAATTGTTTTAAATGGTAGGCACTGGCATTAGGTGCATAGCTTCCCCCAGGGGAGTACTTCAAAAGATGAATGTAGTGACATTCAGCAATGAGGTATGCAGCACTTTTTCTAGGATGAATTTACAGACTTAATGGTCTAATGGCATATGACTACTCTCCCCAAGGGACTAACCTGTACATATCCCTGTACTTACTTCAAGATAAACATTTTAACAAAACATGATTAATTTTTATCATCTGATTCAAGTCTCCTTACATGTAAGACTGCAAAAAGAAATTTGGAATAAACCCAGTTGTCCATTCATTCTCAATAGACAAGAATTCAAGTCCCCTTTGGTCACAGTCTGGATAGGAGTACTTGACCATGGGACTTCCAGAACCACAGCAGTTCTAAAGCTCTTTCTGGACATGGGCATTAGGAAGAGCTAGTCCACAGCAATGTTTTTCCATTTGTCACAACTATTCAATAATATTAACCTACTAAAATACATTTTTGCTTCCTTTGGTAACAAATATAACCACATTTTAAAAATTTACCAGTTTTAAATTATTATTTAAGATCAAGGTTTATAACACAGACTTATGAGAGAGAAAGAGATAAGGAATGGTGCCTTTTGAAAACTGATGTTTCTGAAATAAATATCCCGGTGTTGGCTATATAAGACTGTCATCATAATATTTAAAATAGAATGGTTGATAGGGTATTATAACTGCTTTTACAGCATTTGTTATACAAAGGAATGGCTGAATGGTTGTTTCCAAAACTTAAATATAGAACACCAAAATGATTATTGCAAAACTAATTATTGCACCTGCTTAGCAAGTGGAAATTATTTTTAAAAGGGTATTTTCAAGAGACATTTCAAAGAGGAAAATCTGCCCTAAAATCATTTTATTAAATATTATACATCGTCTTAATGATTACTAACATGTATTCTTTTCTTATCATTAGGAACACAAAAGTTTAACATCCAATATTTACAGTCAAAATTAATAGATTCTTGTACTGCTAACATAGATGTCATTAAAAATAGGACATTTTACCAGCCTGAATTTCTGAGTTAATGATAGAATAATCTATAAGAACAAAATTAAAGTTGAAAACTTTAATCAACTTTAAAATCTTGTGTGTTATCATGACTATATATATCATATCAATGAATATAAAGTTCTTTCAATATGCCCAAATTAGGCATAAAACGAATTAAAACCAATAATTCATTCAATTGAAAATAATGGCTGATGAATCATTAGTGTGTCAACCCTGTATTCAAGCTTTGACTTAGTATACTATATATTCATTATAACAAGATTAGTTACATATTATTACTATCACTTAAAATATAATTATTACTATCACTTGAGCTATAAAGTATGAGTAAGAGTCAGTAAGTGGGTAAAATCTTGGGTTAGCTTTTCAATATACTCTTCGTCAGTAACCTATTATTTCATTCTGAGTTGTATACATATTTAGAGTTAAGATAATTGTCCTCCCCCAAGCCTCTGATTCTTTTGTTGTTGCTGTTGTTGTTGTTGTTATTGCAGTTTGGCCAGGGCTGGGTTTGAACTCACCACCCTGGGTATATGGGGCTAGCACCCTACTCACTGAGCCATAGGCACCACCCAAGCCTCTGATTCTTTTTCCCTTCCTCATCCTGAGACTGGTGGACATTGTGTCCAATCATGACATGGGCCAGAGAGTACAAGATCTCATGACCTGGATCAGCTACAGATGCAGGCAGTGCCTCATGATCTGGAGATCTATGAACTAAGGAGTCAAACAATCTGTCATACGAGGGGGGTGGAGGGACAGCATTACTGCAATACATTCTCCCATGAAAGGGGGGGAAATGGAATGTATTCAGCTTGTCACTTGTCCACAGAAATTTTGAAACCCTGCTTGGCATTATCTGGAGGTAAAAAATATTCCTTGACTTTAAATCTGGGAGTCTGTCCAAAGATCATTGTTCTCATGCCTACATGCTGAGAAGTTATTCCTTAATCATCCTTCTCCTTGGGCAATTACAAAGAGTTGGAAACCTGATTAACTACTTGCAGGTATTTGGAGACCAAGAAGTCTTTTAAGACTCTCAACCTCTTCTAGTGTAGACTGGCAGGCTTTTTGCTCACATAGCTCTATTTTACAAGGTACAGGTTTTCTAAGCATTTTAGGCTCAACTCTATCTGCCAAAATTAACATCCGCAGTTCTTTCCTCTGTCTCTAGATTCAATCATGTGTATTTTACATGATTGAATGTAAAACGTATTTTACATTTTATCATATTTTGGTAAAAATATGACTTTAATTATAGCATTACTTTTCCCCTGTTGAGCACTACACTAGTTATTTTAGAGTCATGATCTACAAGCCACGGTAATCATTAGAAGTTTAAAGAAAAGGTATGATGACAACACCCTTCATTAAATCTTTATCCTCAGGTGACTTCTAATCGTAATTGCCTGAATTAGACCTTTTCCTTAAGGCTGTATCTTAATGGCTATACCTTTAATTTGGTGGAAAACAGTTTGACTTAGCAAGCCTGCAATTCTGAACCATCCCTACTACTTTTAAATACTGCTTAAAAATTGTCGATTTCTTTTCAAATTTCATTTTTTTTTATAGCACTTCAACATATGTAAATTATCTTTGTTCTAGCTGGAAGGAATAATTTTATTCAACATTTCAATATTTAAATAGTTTTATGGGTCTCAGTTTTTCTAGTGTAGAGAAAACAATAGTTTTCTCACTGATTTTCTAGATCATGATGTTAGTTTTCTTGCTACCTATAGCCGTGATAAAAATCATGTTTTAGGTTTTCTTTGTATTAGCATCTAATTTCCTAGAAGTGGTCAGCTATGGCCTTGATAAAGCTGTATACTATCATCCCCAAAATTCAACTTCTTAAAATAGAAATTTTCCTGAGTAGGCAATCTCACAATCCCTTATTCTGTACACTAAACTAAAACAATAACAAATTTAAGAATATGTGCCTTAAATGTGGTACTCAAAAACTAGAATGAAAGAGGATCTTTGGGAAGAATCCCTTTACAGAGGCCAAGCAGTTTCGGCAGCCTGTTCCTTCATGATGCTGCTAAAAAGATCCAGAATGCATTCAAGTTATTAAAATCACTGATTCTTTGGCCTCAACAGAAAACTTTTATCAGACTAACGTGCTAAACATCACACGTCTAAAACATGGATTGAAAACAATAAAAAACTTCAGAATTTGAGAGACCAAAATCCAACAGATTTAAGGGAGGGACTCCGAAGGATGGCCATCATTTCTTCTGCAAGTTTCCTGGCCCTGTGACAAAAAGACCAATATCTACCTAAGTGTCCAGTTGCTTGTGGGAGTTTCACTGGGATCTAGAAGCAAAAGCTGAGTAAGAATGCCCAATGGCACAGACGCAAGGGGCCGTAATCCTGGAAAAGAGAAAACCCGTGGATGTGAATGTGAAATTCTCTATTCAGTTTCTCCAAATCCTTAACCTTTAATGCAATGTGAAAAATTCTGAAAGAATAAAAATAAATAAATAAAAACAAGCAGAAAGCATCCCTTGGAGACTAAAGGCCTAAGCAGAGATTGGACAGTCTCACGGGGCTGGGTTGACAAAAGTCAAACGATGGCTGACAAGGCAGAGAGACCTTACTTAAGACCCTGAAGTTCTGGGTGGCTCCTGTGGCTCAGCGAGTAGGGCGCCGGCCCCATATACCAAGGGGCGGGTTCAAACCTGGCCCTGGCCAAACTGCATCAAAAAATAGCTGGGCGTTGTGGGCGGCGCCTGTAATCTCAGCTACTCGGGAGGCTGAGGCAAGAGAATCGCCTAAGCCCAGGAGTTGGAGGCTGTGAGCTGTGTGATGCCACGGCACTCTACTGAGGTTAATAAAGTGAGACTCTGTCTCTACAAAAAAAAAAAAAAAGACCCTGAAGTTCTAAATGAGATCTCAGAAGAGCTATGTCCTAAATGTAAGTTATTCACAGGAATAGGAACAGATGAGAACTAGATCAGCACTAAGGGATCCTGAAACCCACTCTCATTTGGGTTCAAGTAATGCATGTACTCTCTCCTCTGACAGAGGAAAACCAATACTTTTCTTAAAAAATGAAAAAAAAGCATCACCCATGGCTCCACAATTTGCAAATACAACCTAAGGAATCCTAGTCCAGTTATGCCAATAAAAAACAGTTTCAAAAGGGTCCAAGTATTTACAAGAATCTGAAATTAGCCCATCTATAGAAACTTTAAGTTCTTGAATTTTGCAATTAAAGATTCACGTGTGGTCCATGGAGTCCTCTCTTTATGTTTTGCTAGTTTTATGAATAACAAACGTACGACTTTGGTCCCAAGTCCCATGCGTCTGGCTCCCTCTTTTTAATAATGTCTATGTGCACCCCATACTCTTCCTGGATGTTGCATTTCTTTTTCTCTCTGTTTATCGATCTTCTTATTCAGTAATACTCTTCTTCTCTCACAACAAAACAGTCTGAATCAGGTACTATAATTCCCATTTTATTCATAAGGAAACTGAGAATAAGAGGGTAAGTAACCGATAACAAGCCCAGTATCACAAAACTGACTCTAATCTAGGGGCCCTGGGTTCAAAATCCGTTAAACTAACATTTATTCTATGCTGTCATTAACAAAATAAAGTGAGAAGACTCTAAATACATAAAACAGAGATAAGAAGAAAAGATCTCAAAATACTGATATGCTTTCCTTCCACTCTCATTGTATTTTCTACATTTTCTAAATTTTTATAAAGTTTGACTTTTTGTATATAGTACAAGAAAAAAGAAACTAAAAATCAAGAGTGATGAAATTGTTTTACCTACTGACAGTAACTATCAATATCTATGTCTAGTTACAATGTCTGTATATGACGATGGTTCTTTAGGACCAAATAAACACCTCTGTTGTGGTTCATTCCAATATATGCAAATATAATTTCATAAAGATCCTACAATATTAGCTTTACATGAATTAACTTCTAAAACTTTATAACTATATACTACAGTTGTCTACTCAGCAGCTAATAGTTCTTTTCAAAGTTGATCAGTCATTCCGAGACATTATGTTATCATAAATTTTACTAGAGGTAGAAATTTTCTCATTACACTTAAATGCCCAGAGCGAATCATTCCATTGCACAAATAATACACTCCCATTATCCTGCTAAAACTAAATTAAATATGAGAGGGGTATAATACTCCCCGCAAAGTGCCATTTTAACAGGTTTTAACTGTGATGCATTCAGGTAAATCATTTTAATATATAACTGCAATAATGCTGAACATTTGGTAAGACAAACAATGTTTGGTAGCTTAACCCACAGCAAAACTGAAAGTAGATTTTTTAAATGTACCTTTTTTTGTTTGCTCTTTAGAAAAAAGCACAATCTATCAGCTTGCATAATGGGAAAAGAAATAAATGGTGTGAGCATGAAATCACACCACGGGATGAGTGGTAACTAGTGCCACAGGAGAGAACATGGAGGCTATAGAGATTCTGCACAGACATCACTTACGCAGCTCCTGTATCTGTGGCAGCATTGATTTCTAAACGGTTCCTGCCGTAACTCAGTCTCACTGAGGAGGCACATACCTTCTCCTTGAGACTACACTATGCAGAAACTCATAACTCATTCTGATTGTGACAGAAAAAGAAAAGCTTCTGTCCCGAGAACTCGTGATTAACACCTCAAGCAGCCACTGCTTTGCCAGACAGATCTTTCTTAAGTATCACAAATACTTATTCAGCACATCTGTATGGAAGTGGCCATTCTTAACCATCAGACCGACTGAGACAAACCACAATGGTACGTATTGGATTCAGATGCTGTATGTAGTAAACAAACTATTTATTTGTCTGTAGTGTAATTTTTGGTTCAAGGCTAGATAGAGATTCATGGGTGCCAACTGAACATTCAACAACAATCATAATTCATTTTTCTGAAAACTCAACTTGTTACTTTTCCTTCAGTCTTTTTCAATGATGTTTGGATATAGTTTTGGAATTCCTTCCCACCTCCTTCCTAGAATATTGTATTTTTAGAATGATAAGAAAATTCTATCGTAGAATTGAAGATCTGGCATAGGAATATGAAGTACATCTAATATGTAGTACAAGAGGAATATGAAGTACATCTAATAACTGTATCTCTCATGGACAAAAGCTACGATTATAGACATAAAGAAGAACATAAATTATTTCTTTGATTCACAAGTATTTTATGTACACATAGCCTTCAAATATTAAAAATATACAACGCATATGCATGTGTGTGTGCTTTCTTTCTTTTTTTTTTTTAATTATTTTTTTTTGTGTGTGTGCTTTCTTTTATAGTGAGGCTGGGCTCAGCAGTCATTGCATTTGGAGTTAATAGTTATAATCCCTACGATAACCTACAGATGACTTTGATGTTCTTCATTCATTTACTGTGGTTAGTCATTGTTACACAATGAACGCATTTTATTAGAAAAATACTTGAAATATTACTGTAACGAAAAGATTTATCTTCATGGCAATAATTTTACATTTTTAAACTTAGATTTAGTAAATGTAAATTCACATGCAGCTGCTTCTTAAATACAGATGCCCCTTCCGTCTTCATGTAAAGCCAAATTGGCTTGGAAAGTTTCTAGAATAATACTTTACAGAAATGTAATGAAGAAGAAAGCATGCAATATTCACAGCAGTCAACAGGAACTGGAGAACAGCATCACAAAGCCATGATACATTATACAAAAGTAAAAGAGCATGCAGAACCCGAAAAAAAGAGAATTTTAAAGAATAAATAGACCGTGTTTTCTATATTTTACTCTGTCTAATGGCATTAAATTACTCTTGGCTTTCCCTGAGGATATAAAGTACTATGCTAAAATGAGCTGCACATCCAGAAAAGATTTTTACAGGTAAAAACATCTGGCCATTAATTTGCCTTGAAATTCCCGAGGTGCTGAGGGCAAAGCAGCAGATGTCAGCAATGAACTGTGCAGAGATAATAATGAAAGTATCTCCCCCCACTTCGACAGAGAGAGAGAAAGGCACAAACACAGAGAGAGGAAGGGATGCCTCCACAACTTTAATCCCCCAAATGAAGAAGGTTATTTGGTTGGGTTTCAGATTTCACATTCATTTCTATTAAAAAAAAAAAAAAGTCACTAGGCTCAGTGCCTGTGGCTCAACGGGCTAAGGTGCCAGCCACGTACACCTGAGCTGGCGGGTTCGAATCTCGGGCCCACCAAACAACAATGACGGCTGCAACGAAAATACAGCCGGACGTTGTGGCGGGCGCCTGTAGTCCCAGCTACTTGGGAGATGGAGGCAGGAGACTTGCTTGAGCCCAGGAATTGGAGGCTGCTGTGAGCTGTGATGCCACAGCACTCTATCCGGGGGGACAGCTTGAGGCTCTGTCTCAAAAAAAAAAAAAAAATCAGTAATATTAGGAACTATTTAAAATGGAAATAATGAGTTATGTTTATTTCTTTCAGAACACAGAGTCTTTTACGTCTTCTTGCCCTCAGTGGCAAAACCAAATGTGGATATTATTCCTAATACTTCCACATATTAATGATGATGAATAAAATACTTTATAGTCCTTTTCTTTTAAAAGATTGGATCCTGACTACAGTCTCAGGAGACATTTTTGGTTGTCACCGTTGAGCGAGGCTACTCACATCTAGTGAGTAAACGCCAGGGATACTGCTGTCCATCCCATAAGGCACGGGGCATCTTCCTGCGATAATGAATTTTCTAACCCAAAGTGGCAATAACATCAAGTTTGAGAAACTGTTTCAATGAAAATAACACATTTAAATTACATTAAATCAATGTGATTATTGCATAAACTAGAATTTTTTAAAATATAAGAATTAGAAGATTGACATTGTTATAAAAAATGCTCCTGGGTGGCTCCTGTGGCTCAACGAGTAGGGCGCCGGCCCCATATACCGAAGGTGGCGGGTTCAAGCCCCGCCTCGGCTGAACTGCAAAACAAAAAAATAGCCGGGCGCTGTGGCGGGCACCTGTAGTCCCAGCTACTCGGGAGGCTGAGGCAAGAGAATCGCTTAAGCCCAAGAGCTGGAGGTTGCTGTGAGCAGTGTGAGGCCATGGCACTCTACCCAGGGCTATAAAGTGAGACTCTGTCTCTACAAAAAAAAATAAT
>CAUYON010052665.1:0-35118 GCA_963573935.1 Arctocebus calabarensis
CTCCTCCTCCCAAGTAGCTGGGACTACAGGTGCCCACCACAACACCCGGCCATTTTTTGGTTGCAGCCGTCATTGTTGTTTGGCGGGTCCGGGCTGGATTCGAACCCGCCAGCTCAGGTGTACGTGGCTGGTGCCTTAGCCCGTTGAGCCACAGGCGCAGAGCCCACCTGGCCATTTTTTGGTTGCAACCGTCATTGTTGTTTGGCAGGCCCGGGCTGGACTTTAACCCGCCAGCTCAGATGTACATGGCTGGCACCTTAGCCGCTTGAGCCACAGGTGCCGAGCCTGAGGGTTTTTTTTTAGATAGTCTTACCTTGTTGCGGGTTCCTCCCACCCCAAATGCCCTGGCATCACAGCTCACAGCAACCTCTAACTCTTGGGCTCAAGTAATTCTCTTGCCTCAGCCTCCTGAAGAGCTGGGACTACAGGCACCCACCACATCGCCTGGCTATTTTTAGAGATGGAGTCTCACTCTAGCTCAGACTGGTCTTAAACTTGTGAGCTCAGGCAATCTGACCATCTCAGCCTATGAAAGCCACCGAGCCTGACCCAGCCCAGAGTTTTGACAGCAAGGGCTGGGGGCAATAGGATGGCATATGAGACAGTGGTAACTTGTCTACCATGGGCCGATCACACACTTCTACAGTGGAAGTGGAATTTTCAGGATATTCACAGATTTCAAATTTCAAAATCTGTGAATATCCTGAAAATTTCACTTCTCCAGAGAGGAAAGGCCAGGAAGGGGCACACTCTACTTCCCTCCTTAGCCACCTTAATTTCAGCTTCCTTCTTCTTAGGTCCCAAGTGCTGGGGATTGAATTAAGGAATTAGCCACCATCCTGTTCTTCATTTGTACTGAGGGAAGGGACCACTTAGCATCTTGGGACCCACTGTCATTAGAAATGGGGGCAAAGAGACACTTGTGTTTAGTTGGGTTTTTTGTTTTTGGCTGGGGGTGGGTTTGATCCCGTCACCTCCGGTATATGGGGCTGGTGCCCTACTAACTGAGCCACAGGTGCTGCCCCAAGTGTTTAGATGTTTTGTAAATCTGAGGGACTGAGCTCCAGGTGACTATGGCCTTATAAGAACAAGTCACCCGGCTCAGTGCCTGTGGCTCAACAGGCTAAGGCGCCAGCCACGTACACCTGAGCTGGCGGGTTCGAATCCAGCCTGGGCCTGCCAAACAACAATGATGGCAGCAACCAAAAAATGACTGGGCGTTGTGGCGGGAGCCTGTAGTCCCAGTTACTTGGGAGGCGGAGGCAGGAGACTCACTTGAGCCTAGGAATTGGAGGTTGCTGTGAGCTGTGATGCCACAGCACTCTATCCAGGGTGACAGCTTGAGGCTCTGTCTCAAAAAAAACAGAACAAGTCACCCCACCAATGAGGGGCTCGAGTGGCTTCTAAGAGATGTGTTAGTGACGTGACACGTAATGGAAAGGTTGATCAACGTTCAAGTGGCATCAAATACGAAAAACATCTAGGTTTTGCCCTAATTGTTTTTTTTTTTTAATCCTTTCATGTTCTTTCTGCTCTCCAGGCACTTTGATGAATACATTTGATGTTCTAGGATATTACCCTATACACTTCATGCAGTTTTTTTTTTTTTTGAGACAGAGCCTCAAGCTGTCACCCTGAATAGAGTGCTATGGCATCACAGCTCATAGCAACCTCCAATTCCTGCGCTCAAGTGAGTCTTCTGCCTCCACCTCCCAAGTAGCTGGGACTACAGGTGCCCACCACAATGCCCGGCCATTTTTTGGTTGCAGCCGTCATTGTTGTTTGGCGGGCCCAGGCTGGATTAGAACCCGCAAGCTCAGGTGTACGTGGCTGGCGCCTTAGCCCGTTGAGGCGCCAAGCCAGTTTTTTTTTTTTTTTTGAGACAGAGTCTCACTTTGTTGCCCTTGGTAGAGTGTAGAGTGCTATTGTGTCGCAGTTCACAGCAACCACCAGCTTTTGGGCTACGGCGATTCTTTTGCCTCAGCCTCCCGAATACCTGGGGCTACAGGCGCCCACCACAATGCTCGGCTATTTTTGTTGCAGTTGCCACTGCTGTTTTAGCTGGCCGGGGCCAGGTTCGAACCCGTCACCCTTGATATATGGGGCCAGCGCCCTACCAACTGAGCCACAGGTGCCGCCCACTTCATGCAGTTTTGAGACAGAGGATCTCTGGTTAAAGTCTATGCCTACCTTTCCTTCTTGTGTAGGCCATTTATCAATTTAACAGCCTGGGGACAGAATTTAGAGTGTTGGACTGCCAAATTCCAGAGGTCTACACAGGCTACCCTTGGAAGATAAACTCATTTGACACAAGAGGCCTTATTTAGGGGAATTTCTTCTTGAGAAGATAAAAAGCCTGGGCCAGGCATGATGTCTTACGCCTGTAATCCTAGCCCTCTGGAAGGCTGAGGCTGGTGGATTGCTTGAGCTCAAGAGCTTGAGACCAGCCTGAGCAAAAGCAAGACCCTGTCTCTACTAAAAATAGACAAATTAGCTGGGTGTAGTGGAAGGCCCCTGTAGTCCCAGCTACTTGGGGGCGGGGGGCCTGAGGCAAGAGGCTTGCTTAAACCCAAGAGTTTGAGGTTGCTATGAGCTGTGACGGCATGGTACAGGGTGACAGAGTGACTATCTCAAAAAAAAAGGCTCGGCGCCTGTGGCTCAATGGGCTAAGGTGCCAGCCACGTACACCTGAGCTGACGGGTTCGAATCCAGCCCGGGCCCACCCTGCAACCAAAAAAATGGCCAGGTGTTGTGGCGGGCACCTGTGGTCCCAGCTACTTGGGAGGCAGAGGCAGGTGACTCGCTTGAGCCTGGGAATTGGAGGTTGCTGTGAGTTGTGATGCCACGGCACTCTATCCAGGGTGACAGCTTGAGGCTCTGTCTCCAAAAAAAAAAAGATAAAACACCGGGACCAAAGAAGAGACTGGGTCACAAAGAACAGCTGGAATGGCTCAGCGCCTGTGGCTCAACGGGTTAAGGCGCCAGCCATGTACACCTGAGCTGGTGGGTTCGAATCCAGCCCGGGACCGCCCAACAACAATGACGGCTGCAACCAAAAAATGGCCAGGCGTTGTGGCGGGAGCCTGTAGTCCCAGCTACTTGGGAGGCGGAGGCAGGAGGAATTGGAGGTTGCTATGAGCTGTGATGCTACGGCACTCTATCCAGGGTGACAGCTTGAGGCTCTGTCTAAAAAAAAAAAAGAAAAAAAAAAAAAGAACAGCTGGAATGCACTGGGGTGAGAACTAGTCAGCAGGACAAGCAAGGAGTGATGCGGGGAATGGACCTTCTTTTAGGAAGTCTGTGACGGGAAGGAAGGGGATAGCCAGGCAGAATGAATACAGCATAGAACAGGGATGACCAATAGTTTTTTCCCTCTGCCACACATTGGGAGAATAAGTTATTCTTATTCTTATTGGGTCACATGGTAAATATACAAACACTAATCAAAGCTGATTAGTAAGGAAAACGTCCATACATTCTTTCTGTGATATTCGACATGACAGAGCAAAAACAGTCCTCAAAAATCAGCATGTGGCCAGAGGCTTGAGTGTCTTACATGTGCAGACGGAAGCAGTAGTCACCCCTAGGTAGGAGGGACCCTCTCTTCCTCAGAAAAGAGGGAAGGAGCTAATGGTGGTGTGGACGTGTGTGATTTTAGAAGGGACTGCTGCTTGAGCCTCAGTTTTAGCCAGATGTAAGGGGGAAGGTAATCTGCTGAGAGGAAGGGTGAGGTAGGAAGGGTGGGCGGGGGGTCTTACATGGCAGGCGAATGCCTCCTCCAGCTGTGCTCAAGCCCGGGGGGGAACTGACCAGGATACACGGAAGGATTTCCAGGCAATGTTGCACAGAGAAGTGAGACCCTGAAATCACCATGCCCTGATTCCACAGAGCTTTACGGCCTTTCTGCACACAACAGTTGGCAGGACCTGAAAGGCTGGAGGCTCCAGTTCCTTTAGGCAGGAGTGATGGGAGGCAAGGGGGAATCTTCTGCCGGGAAAGTGGCTGAAATGGCAGAGAGGCCCAGTGAGGCCGGGGAAAGAAAGAGGGAGAAAGCCCAGGAGTCCTGAATCCACAGGTCCTGGTAGGGTGAAGAAGGGCACAGCAGAGGACAGGCAGAAAGAGCAAGAGTGGATGGTGTGGGTTGGGGCCACAGGGGCAGGGTGATTCAGGGGAGACAAGTCCAAGGTGTGACAGTGGGTGTGGGAGACAGAAGTAGGGCAGAGGTGGCAGGTGGCAGAACTGGGCGGCTGCAGGGAGATGAGATAAGTGCAATGACAAACCTAAGCTGTCAGCAGGATCCCGGCCCAGCCTCTGGGCTCTGCAGGGCACGTGGCTTGGAACCCTGAGCAGGCTCCTCACAGGAGGAACTACTGGCCTGGGGATAAGCCAGGGCTCAGGTGAGTTACAGGACACACAGGAAGGTTTCTGAGGGCAGGGAGTCAGGTCAGGTGGGAGACAACCAGAAGGTGGTGGGATTCATGGGGAGAGCTCGAGGGTGCCACTTGCTGTGGTCTTGTACCTTTAGGGCAGGCATGATGCGGGAGCCTCTGGGGCAGAGCAGGGGCAGGCCTGGGCCCAACAACTCAGTCCCCAAACAGTGGACAAGAAGTGCTCCGGCCCTTGGATGGTGCCAGTGGAAGGTGACACATCCCAGGAGTTTCATCCCACAGCTGGTATTTCTTCACTTTTCTGGTCATCTCAGTTAGCTCTATATGCAAACATTTCAGAAAGGTAGCCTCTCGCCTGCCCTCGGAACTGTCATACTGGCCACAGGACAGAGTCCCTGTCTGATTGACCTTTGTGTCCCTGTCCCTACAAGACCTTGGGCCTGGCACAGGGAGGTTTAAAGCAGCCACATGGTGCCCCCGCCCCAGGCCAGAGGTCAAGGAAGCCCATGAGTGCCACACTCCACCCCCGCACTGCCTGCTTGTGGCCTTGGGTTTCCCTGCCAGCTGTGAGCCATGAACATAATTCTAGGCTTGGCACCTGTGGCTCAAGTGGCTAAGGTGCCAGCCATATACATCTGAACTGGTGGGTTCGAATCCATCCAGGCACACCAAACAACAATGACGGCTGCAACCCAAAAATGGCCGGGTGTTGTGGCGGGCACCTGTAGTCCCCGCAACTTGGGAGGCGAAGGCAAGAGACTCTCTTGAGCCCAGGAATTGGAGGTTGCTGTGAGCTGTGACGCTACAGCACCCTACCCAAGGCAACAGCTAGAGACTCTGTCTAAAAAAATAAAATTAAATAGGTTTGGCTCCTGTGGCTCAATGGGCTAAGGCGCCAGCCACGTTCACCTGAGCTGGTGGGTTCGAATCCAGTCCAGGCCTACCAAACAAAAAATGACCGGGTGTTGGGGCGGGCGCCTGTAGTCCCAGCGACTTGGGAAGCGGAGGCAGGAGACTCGCTTAAGCCCAGGAATTGGAGGGTGACAGGGTGACAGCTTGAGGCTCTGTCTCAATAAAAAAAATAATAATAAACTAAATAAATAAATAAAATAAAATAAAACGTGGGGACCATCTCTTCATTGCCTCTGTCCATTTTGAATCATGTCTGTTTCCTAAGATTCCTTGAAATGGTGGGCTGACTTAGAAGAAAATGTTAAGCCCTATGAGATATCCCATCCGGTCACAAGCCAGACCCATCCCTAACCGGATCATCCAAAAGACTGCCCCACCCTGGAACCCAGAAGAAAAAAGGGGGTATGAGGCCACAGCTTACCCTCCTGGTGCTCGAGCTCCCCCAGGACAATGTACAGGGAGCCCACCTGAGCCTGGAACGGCTCCACCAACTTGGTACAGACCAGAAGCTGGTGCTGATCAGATCCGTGCTGGGCCATCAGCTTCACTCTGGACTGGGTCACATCGTAAAGGCACAACCTGGAAGGCAGAGAAAGTGCAATAACGGTCTCTCTGTGGATAGAGAGGTTGAAAGGTTTGGGGAGGACAATAAGCCCACATTCAGCTTCAACGTGATCAGAGAAATGAAAATGGCAACAACGAATCAGAAAAAAAATTGCAGTGCACACTGTAGACTGAATTTCCTTTTAATTTTCTTCCCCTGGCCTTAAATTTTCATGATACCTTTTGATAAGCAGAGTTTTTAATTTTGTTGATGTCTAATTTTTTCCTTGTATGATGTTTCGTTTTTGTGTCTTATTTAAGAAATCTCTGCCTATCTGAAAGATGTGAAAATATTTTATTTCTAGACATTTTATAGCTTTAGCTTGTAAGTCTGTGACACAGTGCCAATCGTTATTCCTTTTGAAGTAGAGATAAAGATGTTTTTGCCCACATAGGAATATCTCATAGCTCCAGCACCATTTGTTGAAATGACTATCCTTTCTCTACCAAATTACCCTGATGTCTTTCTTGAATATCCATAGAAGGTTGGGTGTGGAGGCTTACACCTTATAATCCTAGCACTCTGGGGGTCTAAGGTAGATGGATTGCTTGAGCTCAGGAGTTTGAGACCAGCCTGAGCAAGAGTGAGACCCCTATCTCTACTAAAAATAGAAAAACTAGCCAGATGTTGTGGTAGGCACTTGTAGTCCCAGCTACTCAGAAGCATGAAACAGAAGATTCACTTGAATCCAGGAGTTTGAGGTTGCTGTGAGCTCTGATGCCTTGGCATTCTATCAGGGCAACAGAGTTAGACTCCATCTCAAAAAAAAAAGGGCGGCACCTGTGGCTCAAATGAGTAGGGCACTGGCCCATATACCAGAGGTGACAGGGTCACACCTGGCCTCAGCCAAAAACTGCAAAAAAAAAAAAATAATAATAAAAATGGGGGTAAGAGTGTGTGTTATACACAGCAAAGTACAGAGTATATTGGGTGTATATACACCCACTCACATACATCACATATATGCAAATGTGGATAAGTGTATAAATCACCAAAGGTTAGCAGTAATTGTCTGGGCAATGGGATTACAGGTGAGTTTGCTTTCTTTCTTTAAATTTTATAGATTGTCTACATTTTTTTCCAATGAATAAACAATTTTTAAGTATTTTCTTTTCTTTCTTTTTTTTTTTTTTTATAGAGACAGAGTCTCACTTTATCGCCCTCGGTAGAGTGCTGTGGCATCACACATCTCACAGCAACCTCCAACTCCTGGGCTTAGGCGATTCTCTTGCCTCAGCCTCCCGAGTAGCTGGGACCACAGGCACCTGCCACAACACCTGGCTATTTTTCTGTTTTGTAGTTAGGCCGAGGCTGGGTTTGAACCCCGCCACCTTCAGAATATGGGGCCAGCACCCTACTTGATGAACCACAGGTGCCGTCCCTTTTAAGTATTTTCTAACAATTACTCAAGTGATATAACTAGGCTCGGCGCCTGTGGCTCAACGGGTTAAGGCGCCAGCCACATACACCTGAGCTGGCGAGTTCAAATCCAGCCCCGGCCCGTCAAACAACAATGACGGCTGTAACAAAAAATAGCTGGGCGTTGTGGCGGGCGCCTGTAGTCCCAGCTACTTGGGAGGCAGAGGCAAGAGACTCGCTTGAGCCCAGGAATTGGAGGTTGCTGTGAGCTGTGATGCCACCGCACTCTATCTAGAGTGACAGCTTAAGGTGCTGTCTCAAAAAAAAAAAAGATCACTCCATGACCTGAAAAAAGACAGCCATTCTCACCTGCCAAATGTTCTCAGCGTGTTCCCCTCAGGAACGTGGCCAGCACTGACCTCCCAGGGGAGGTAATAGACCCCAGGTTTTGGCAGCATCAGTGGCTCCTGTAAACAAATAGTTGAGATGAATTTTTGAAGATTTCTGATAAACCAACCAGAGCACAAGACAGAGATTAACAGATATATGAAGCCAGGAACATCTTGAAGACTAGTTTCAGTGGGTAGTATTGGCTCAAGCAGCTAAGGTGCCAGCCACATACTCCTGAGCGGGCAGGTTCGAATCCAGCCCTGGTCCGCCAAACAACAATGACGGCTACAACCAAAAACATAGCCGGGTGTTGTGGTGGGTGCCTGTAGTTCCAGCCACTCGGGAGGCTGAGGCAAGAGAATCGCCTAAGCCCAGGAGTTGGAGGTTGCTGTGAGCTGTGACACTACAGCACTCTACTAAGGATGACATAGTGAGACTCTGTCTCTACAGAAAAAACAAAAAATCCCCAAGATTTACTATCAGGAAATAAAGCAAGGAAACAGCCTGTATGTGTCCATCTGTACATGTGTGTATCCTCCTGAGGGAACATTTCATAAGTAGCCCAAGTGTGGAGAACTGTGGGATTAGGGGTGTCCTGGAGCCCACTTGCGGGGGAAGGCATTGGTCACTCTAAAACTCTGATGGGAGCAGGAGGCTCAAGAAATTCACCTTTGGGGTGATGAGAAGGATTCTAATCAAGTCATCTTTTCCTCTGGCTGACCTCTTTCCATGTGGGAAGAGGCTCCTCCCAGAGAGAATAGGAGATAGTACACTGGGAACAGAAAGGTCCCCCAGGAACCAGACAGAAAAACACACAACTGCGCAGAAAACAGAGCCTGTTCCTTGGGATGAGCCCTCAAGGAAGAAATGAAAGAAGTGACTGTTTTCTAAGTCTTTATGGAAAACCACATGCTGAGAGGCCGCCTGCCAAGGAGCCCAGTAAGCTGCTCAGAAGGGTGGGTCCTGCCATCCTATTAGGGAGACTTAGTTTAATGAAATAAAATACAATATAAATACACTAGAGAAGTTATCTACATAGCAGACAGTGTAGAAGTCCTCCCCCCCTTTTTGGTAATGCCTCCCAAATAGTCTCTAATTTACCCATAACATTTTTCCTATGCTAAATTTACCTTTCAAATGTTAGAGAATTGGGGATTCAGGAATAATTATTCAATGACAAACGAACCCTGAAGGTGACAGCCTTCACCCTCAACTACTTCTTGATAGGACAAGCAAGAGGAGCAATATGAACAAAGATAAATGGTTATTAAATAATCCTAAGATCCCCACAGAAACCAGATGACACAGCTTTAGTCTAGACATTTAATTTAACCTAGGATCTTGCACAATTGGTTTTATTATCCTCTTATGAAGACATCATTGAGCAACGGGTATCTCTAGACAGCAGGCCAAGAACAGGTCTGATTTGTGCAGCCTGCCGTTCCCTTAAAGGCAAAGGTCTTGTCTTGCTGTGGCCAGGGAGCAGAGCTGTTTCTGTTAGGAATGAGATAGCCCCTGAGTCATTGCTGGCATGACAGAGAAGCAAAAAACAACCAAGAAAAAAATAATGGTCTCTGTTTGGGACCATGGGAAATAATCCCATCCAGTCTAACAAAAAGCTGAAACTTTAAAGTCTTTTTAAAAGCAATTTGCCACTCCCAAGTACTATATATATCATAGGCTAAGCTATGATTTTGTGCATCATTAAATTAATTTTAAAAAAATTATGAAGTAGGGCTTGGAGCCACGTACACCTGAGCTGGTGGGTTCGAATCTAGCCCGGCCGGCCAAACAACAATGACGGCTGCAACCAAAAAATGGCTGGGCCTTGTGGCGGGCACCTGTAGTCCCAGCTACTTGGCAAAGGCAGAAGACTCGCTTGAGCCCAGGAATTGGAGGTTGCTGTGAGCTGTGATGCCACAGCACTCTATCCAGGGTGACAGCGTGAGGCTCTGTCTCAAAAAAAAATTTATGAAGTAGGATTAACTCTTTGGATGCTACCCTTTTGTAAATTTTAACTTCATTACTGTTTTAAAAGTTCTAATTCTTTGTTAGATAATATTGCACAATGAGTGCATCTTCAATACTAAAATGAGTTATACCACACATTTTGAACTACGGCCTCAAAATTTCTCCATCATGGGGCAGTGCCTGTGGCTCAGTGGGTAGGGTGCCGGCCCCATAAACTGAGGGTGGTGGGTGCAAACCCGGCTCTGGCCCACTGCAACAAAAACTAGCCAGGCGTTGTGGCAGGCTCCTGTAGTCCCAGCTACTCAGGAGGCTGAGGCAGAATCACTTAAGCCCAGGAGTTGGAGGTTGCTGTGAGCTGTGTGATGCCATGGAACTCTACCGAGGGTGATAAAGTGAGACTCTGTGTTGCAGCCCCTAAGGCCCTGGTCTCGAGCGCAGCAGAAATGAATCAGGCAAGACAAGGATTAGAAGTACAAACTTGGGCTCAGCGCCTGTGGCTCAGCAGGCTAAGGCGCCAGCCACGTACACCTAGGCTGGCAGGTTTGAATCCAGCTCCGCCCGCCAAACAACAATGACGGCTACAACCAAAAAATGGCCGGGCCTTGTGGCGGGCACCTGTAGTCCCAGCTACTCGGGAGGTGGAGGCAAGAGACTCGCTTGAGTCCAGGAATTGGAAGTTGTTGTGAGCTGTGATGCCACAGCACTCTATCTAGGGTGACAGCTTGAGGCTCTGTCTCAAAAAAAAACAAAAACAAAAACAAAGTACAAGCTTGTAGCAGGCAGCTAACCTTGACTGATTGCAAAATAGCCCCGAGCAACCTCCGCAGTAGCCTTTTATTGAGACAGATGAGGGAAGTATTAGAGAATGACTACGTGCCCAAAGATCGCCATGGGCTGAGTTCTTTCTCTGAAAGGAGCACCTGCAGACAAATTGGCCAAGGGCCCGCAGCCCAGCTGCAAATCATCTTTCTCAGAGGTCGTCTGGCTCTTGGCGTCCTTGACAACTCTGTCTCAAAAAAAAAAAAAAAAGAGAGAGAGAGAAAGAAAGAAAAAGAAAAAATAGCTGGGTGTTGTGGCGGGCGCCTGTAGTCCCAGCTACTTGGGAGGCTGCAGCAGGAGACTCGCTTGAGCCCAGGAATTGGGGTTTTGCTATGAGCTGTGATGCACAGCACTCTATCCAGGGTGACAGCTTGAGGCTCTGTCTCAAAAAAAAAAAAAAAAGGAAAAACGTTTTGCAGTCAAAACATTTTGTGCTTGTGGCTTAATGAGTAGGGTGCTAGCCCCATATACCGAGGGTGGCAGGTTCAAACCCAGCCCTGGCCAAACAGCAACAAAAAAATTGCTGAGGCTCAGCGCCTGTGGCTCAACAGGCTAAGGCGCCAGCCACATACACCTGAGCTGGCGGGTTCGAATCCAGCCCGGGCTTGCCAAACAATGACAGCTGTGGCTCGGCGCCTGTGGCTCAACGGGTTAAGGCGCCAGCCACATACACCTGAGCTGGCAGGTTTGAATCTAGCCCCGCCCACCAAACAACAATGACAGCTGCAACCAAAAAATGGCTGGGCATTGTGGTGGGCACCTGTGGTCCCAGCTACTTGGGAGGCAGAGGCAAGAGACTCGCTTGAGCCCAGGAATTGGAGGTTGCTGTGAGCTGTGATGCCACAGCACTCTACCCAGGGGGACAGCTTGAGGCTCTGTCTGAAAAAAAAAAAAAAAAATTGCTGAGTGTGGTGGTGGGCACCTGTAGTCCCAGCTACTCAGGTCACTGAGGCAAGAGAATCGCCTAAGCCCAAGAGCTGGAGGTTGCTGTCAGCTGTGATGCCACAGCACTGTACCTAGGGCAACAAAGTGAGACTCTTAAAAAAAAAGTTCTTCAGTCACCAGAGAAAAATCATTGGTAGATGCTAAAAACAGTGGGTAAAAGTGTGCTGAGAACAGGACATTTACACAGTCTCAATGTATTAATGTTTCCCTACAGATACTTATGCATTATAAAAGAGGAAATGGTCCACTTCACCACTTCATAGCAGAGAAACCTAGACAATACAACCTGTGACTTTGCATTCATGCAGTCTTCAAAGTGGTAAATGTCTTTTGATGTTGGTCTTGAGATCCTGGCCTCAAGCCATCCTCCTACCTTGGGCTCCCAAAGTGCTATGATTAGGTAGCTTTGGCTACCCTAAGTAGCTTTAGGATGGTCACCAGAAAGATCAAGGCAGGATTACAAGGTTGGGACTTTTTTTTTTTTGAGACAGAGCCTCAAGCTGTCACCCTGGATAGAGTGCTGTGGCATCACAGCTCACAGCAACCTCCAATTCCTGGGCTCAAGCGAGTCTCTTGCCTCCGCCTCCCAAGTAGCTGGGAATGCAGGAATCCGCCACAACGCCCGGCCATTTTTTGGTTGCAGCTGTCATTGTTGTTGGGCAGGCCCGGGCTGGATTCGAACCTGCCAGCTCAGGTGTACGTGGCTGGCACCTTAACCCGTTGAGCCACAGGCGCCGAGCCTTTTCTTTTTTTTTTTTTGGAGACAGAGCCTCAAGCTGTCACCCTGGATAGAGTGCTGTGGCATCACAGCTCATAGCAACCTCCAATTCCTGGGCTCAAGTGAGTCTCTTGCCTCCGCCTCCCAAGTAGCTGGGACTACAGGTACCCACCACAATGCCCAGCTATTTTTTGGTTGCAGCCATCATTGTTGTTTGGCAGGATTCGAACCCGCCAGTCTGGTGTATGTGGCTGGCGCCTTAGCCGCTTGAGCCACAGGTGCTGAGCCCCAGTTAAAACTTTTAAAACATTACACAGGGCTCGGCACCTGTGGCTCAGCAAGCTAAGGCGCCAGCCACGTACACCTGAGCTGGTGGGTTTGAAACCAGCCCGGGCCCGCCAAACACAATGATGGCTGCACCCAAAAAAATAAATAGCCGGGCGTTGTGGCGGGCGCCTGTAGTCCCAGCTACGGGGAAGCAGAGGCAAGAGACTTGCTTGAGCCCAGGAATTGGAGGTTGCTGTGAGCTGTGATGTCACAGCACTTTACCCAGGGTGACAGCTTGAGGCTCTGTCTCAAAAAAGAAAAAGAAAAAGAAAAAGAAAAAGAAAAAATATATATATATATATAAAACGGAGACCCAAGACAAAAGGGGAAATTTTCCACTTTTATGTTTAGGTTTGACAAAGTATGGACAGCTGTGCAGAAATATGACCGGATAAAAGGGTATGCTTCAATGCTAATAGACTGAGCAGAGCAGCCCAGCAAGGCCTGCCTGTCTAGGTTCCTCTTGGTCTGAGCAGCATTCTTTCCTTCTGGGCGTGGGCCAGGACGTTTTCTGGAATGGGAGCCTTACGTCCTGCAGTCAAACAAGGTAGGTCAGATAAGTTCTTTATGGGCAGTTTTTACACAGAATACTTTTGGGTTTTATGGCTGGCTTTGGGGAAAAGAGTCTTGGTTTCTACAGTTTGCCAGGGAAGAGGGATTCTAGCTTCTGTGGCTTGCTTCAGGGGAGAATGGGACTGAGAGACAGTAGGGCAGAAGAAGGTCAGAGAAAAACTTTTGCTTCTGAGGCTGCTCCTGAGGCCTTCATTTTGGGGTGCTGTTTTCTGAGCCCCAGCAGCACCATATTCTCTCACTGCTCATGCAATCCATCACAAATTTATGTCAGCTGGAGCCTGCTAGGGGTCAAAAGTCAACAACCCAAAATACTTCTCTTTGACATGTTAAAAAAGCAGCCTCAAGGTCTCTCTGACAAACCTCCCCTTCGACCCTGTCCCTTCCAAAGCACAAGATGAAAATGTTCTCTGAAGTTTCATCATCTACCTAGAAACCAGATCCCAAAGAGGAATACAATTGCCTTCAACCCTGGCCCTAAAATGTCATTATCTATTTCAGTAGAGAAGACTGAGCCAGGTGTGTTGGCATTGACTTATAATCCCAGTTTCAGCTCATAAGGCTGAAACCAGAGGATGGCTTAAACCCAGAAATTCGAGACAAGCCTGGGCAAAGAGCAAAACCAGTCTCAAAAAAAAAAAAAGAAAGAAAAACCCGAAAAAAACAAATATATGTGTGTGTGTGTGTGTGTGTGTGTAAAAGAAAAAAGAAGACTGAGGAAGGCAGGGATATATCTTTTGGAGGCTCAAATTCCAAAAAGAATCATTTGCAAATTAATTTGTCCATTCATTCTCCCTAATAATCATTTACCCCTCAGAATTACCCACATTCACCCCAATTCCCTCTCCCCAAAGAAGAGGGTATTTAAGTGTCAACCATCTGGCCTTTTGAGTTTTCTTCCTTTAGGGAAGGGGGACAGGGTCACTCTGTTGCCCAGGCTGAATGCATTGGCATGATCATAGCTCACTGCAGCCTCCAACTCCTAGGCTCAACCAAACCTCCTACCTCAGCCTCCCTAGTACCTAGGACTACAGGCATGTGCCACCATTTCTGGCTAAATTTTTTTTTTTCGTAGAGACAGAGTTTATTGCCCTTGGTAGAGTGCCGTGGCATCACACAGCTCACAGCAACCTCTAACTTCTAGGCTTAGGCGATTCTCTTGCCTCAGCCTCCTGAGTAGCTGGGACTACAGGTGCCCGCCACAACGCCGGCTATTTTTTTGCTGCAGTTCGGCCGGAGCCGGGTTTGAACCCACTACCCTTGGTATATGGGACTGGCGCCGTACTCACTGAGCCACTGAAACCGCCCCCATTCCTGACTAATTTTTAAGAAAATTGTCTGTAGAGACATAGTCTTATTGCCCTAGCTGGTCTCAAACTCCTGGGTTTAAACAATCCTCTCACCTTGGCCTCCCAAAGTGCTGGGATTACAGGTGTGAGCCAGAACACCCAAGTGAGTTTTCATATTTTGCATGACTCGAGCACACCTGTGCATGTAACAAACTTGTTATGCTTTTCTCTTGTTAATTTCTGTTTTGTTGTAGGGGTGTCTGTTGCCATGACCCTTTATGATGAAGAGGAAAAGGATCACTCTCTTTCTAGTCCCGCAATCTCAATCTAGATAATGACTCTGTTCACTCCCTGGTCACCACCCTAGCCCAACTCTTTATCAGCTTACCCTTGTATCTAATCTCTTTCTACCAATAAACGTGATGCTTTTGGCAAAATGGAAAATATGCCATGACATAGGGAATAGTTTTTGCTGAAACCTCAAATCTGAATCTAATAATGCCTCCTCTAAATCTAACAGTCAGGTTACAAAAAATACAGAAAAGGGAACAACTCTGAGATATCATGGAAATAATAAAATCATGGGGAAATTCAAGAAAAATGACATAACCTTGAAAAAGAAAAAAGATGTATAGGAAAACCACACTTTTTTTTTTTTTTTTGCAGTTTTTGGCCAGGGCTGGATTTGAACCCACCACCTCTGGCATATGGGACCGACACCCTACTCCTTTGGGCCACAGGCACCACCCAAGGAAATCACATATTAAAAGATACTTAAGATTCATATCGATCTATCAGCTGCAATGAGTGGGCCTTGTTTGGACCCAGTTTGAACAAAATAACTGCCAATCATTTTTTATGAAACAAGTGGAGAAACTTTCTTTTTCCTTTTTTTTTGAGACACAATTTCACTTGCTCATCCTCTGTACAGTGCTATACCATCATAGCTCACAGGACCTTCCAAAACTTGGGTTCAAGCGATTCTCTTGCCTCAGCCTCCCCAGTAGCTAGGACTACAGGTTCTTGCCACAACGCCGGCTATTTTTAGAGATGGGGGTCTCGCTTTTGTTCAGGCTGGTCTCGAACCCCTAAGCTCAGGCAATCCACCTGCTTCAGCCTCTCAGAGTGCTAGAATTCAGGTGTGAGCCAACACGCCCCGCTCTAGAGAATTTTTGTTGTTGTTGTTGTAGAAACAGAGTCTCACTTTATCACCCTCAGTAGAGAGCAGTGGTGTCACACAGTTCACAACAACCTCCAACTCCTGGGCTTAGGCGATTCTCCTGCCTCTGCCTCCAGGACTACAGGCGCCCGCTACAAATGCCCTGTTTTTTTTTTTTTTTTTTTTGAGACAGAGCCTCTAGCTGTCACCCTGGATAGAGTTCTGTGGCATCACAGCTCACAGTAACCCCCAATTCCTGGGCTCAAGCGAGTCTCCATCTCCCAAGTAGCTGGGACTACAGGTGCCCGCCACAACGCCCGGCCATTTTTTGGTTGCAGCTGTCATTGTTGTTTGGCGGGCCGGGGCTGGATTCAAACCTGCCAGTTCAGGTGTACGTGGCTGGCATCTTAACCTGTTGAGCCACAGGCGCCGAGCCCCTCCCCCCCCCCCGCTGTTTTTTTTATTGCAGTTTGGCTGCCACCCTTAGTTTATGGGGCCAGTTCCCTACCCACTGAACCACAGGCACAGCCCAGCCCCAGATTTTTTTTTTTTTTTTTTGTAGAGACAGAGTCTCACTTTATCGCCCTGGGTAGAGTGCTGTGGCGTCAAACTGCTCACAGCAACCTCCAGCTCTTGGGCTTAAGCGATTCTCTTGCCTCAGCCTCCCTAGTAGCTGGGACTACAGGCGCCCGCCACAGCGCCCGGCTATTTTTTTTTGTTTTTGCAGTTTGGCCGAGGCCGGGCTTGAACCCGCCACCTTCGGTATATGGGGCCGGAGCCCTACTCGCTGAGCCACAGGAGCCGCCCAGAAGAATTCTTCCACTGGCTGTTTGCACCAATTTTGGACCATGGTTCTTACCTAATATTAATCAAGACCTTTAACTGAAAGACCTGCCTTAAACCCAACTTCCAATCCTCAATAAATTCTGATCTTACCTTCTCCTCTCTGGGATACTGCCAAAGCACTGCCAAGTAGTGTTCTCCTTTACTTTAAGCAATGAGAAATGCTTTCATCAGTTTTGTCTGATGAACAGCTTGTGTTGGTTGGTTACACAGAGGGTGCTACCAGCACAGAGCCCATAATTTTAATTTTTAAAAATGTTGCATCAACCAGGCTCAGTGGCTCACTCCCATAATCCTGGCACTTTGGGAGAATGAGGCAGGAAGATCCTCTGAGGCTAGCAGTTTAAGACCACGCCTGGGTAACCTAGCAAGACCACGTCTCTACAAAAATTTTCAGCTCACGACTAATCACAGCACTTGGGAGACTGAGGAGGGTGGATTGCCTGAGCTCACAAGTTTGAGATCAGCTCGAGCAAGAGTGAGACCGTATCTCTAAAACAGCTGGGTGTTGTGATGGATGCCTGTAGTCCTGGTAACTTGAGAGGGTGAGGCAAGAGGATTGCTTGAGCACAAAATTTTGAGGTTGCTGTGAGCTAAGATGCCACAGCACTCTACCGAGGGTGACCAAGTGAGATTCTGACTTTTTTTTTCAAAAATTAGGCAGGCAGGCTCGGCGCCTGTGGCTCAACAGGCTAAGGCGCCAGCCATGTACACCTGAGCTGGCGGGTTCGAATCTAGCCTGGGCCTGCCAAACAACGATGGCTGCAACCAAAAAAATTGCGTTGCGGCAGGCACCTGTAGTCCCAGCTACTTGGGAGGCAGAGGCAAGAGACTCACTTGAGCCCAGGAATTGGAAAATTGGAAGTTGCTGTGAGCTGTGATGCCACAGCGCTCTCTACAGGGTGACAGTTTGAGGCTCTGTCTCAAAAAAAAAAAAAATTAGGCAGGCATAGTGGCACATGCCTGTAGACCCACCTATAGAGAAGGCTGGGGCCAGGAGATTGCTTGAGCAGAAGAGTTTGACATTACAGTGAGCTATGACCATGTCACTGCATTCTAGACTGGAGGACAGACAGAGCAAGACCTGTCTCTTAAAAAAAATAAAAATAGGGCAGCGCCTGTGGCTCATTGAGTAGGGCGCCAGCCCCATATACTGAAGGTGGTAGGTTCAAACCCAGCCTCGGTCGAATTGCAAAAAACAGAAAAATGGCCAGGTGTTGTGGTGGGCGCCTGTAGTCCCAGCTACTCGGGAGGCTGAGGCAAGAGAATCAGCTAAGCCCAGGAGTTGGAGGTTGCTGTGAGCTGTGTGATGCCATAGCACTCTAACAAGGGTGATGAAGTGAGACTCTGTCTCTAGAGAAATAAATAAATAAATAAATGCCCCCCTGGTGGATCAAATCTGTAATCCTAGTGCTCTAGGAGGCTGAGGCAGGTTAGGTTAACTGCCTGAGCCAGAGCGAGGCCTGGAGACTGAGACTTCGTTTCTAAAAATAGTTGGGTTTTATGGCAGATGCCTGTAGTCCCAGCTACTTGGGAGGCTGAGGCAAGAGAATGGCTTGAGCCCAGGTTGCTATGAGCTATGATGCCACAGCTCTCTACTGAGTGCGACAAAGTAAAAAATAAATAAATAAAAAGTACTGCATTAATGATAATCTTGAGTATTTTTTTTATAGTCCTTAAACTGTGCGATCGAGAAGAATGACTCTCATCTTACTCTAAGCCCAGCAGTGATATTAACAAAACAAACAAGGTATGTCTGAAATTACAATGGCAAATTTGGGAGAGGTAAAAGGGATGTTGCAGCGTGTGCTGTATCCTACTAATCAAGACATGAAAACTTAGCTATTTCACAAAACGAGGCTTGGCGCCTGTAGCTCAACGGGCTAAGGCACCAGCCATGTACACCTGAGCTGGTGGGTTCGAATCCGGCCCAGGCCCGCCAAACAACAATGATGGCTGCAACCAAAAAATGGCCGGGTGTTGTGGTGGTCGCCTGTTGTCCCAGCTACTTGGGAGGCGGAGGCAGGAGACTCGCTTGAGCCCAGGAATTGGAAGTTGCTGTGAGCTGTGATGCTACAGCACTCTATCCAGGGTGACAACTTGAGACTGTCTCAAAAAAGAAAAAAAGAAATACAAAGCGTAAAAACCAGCTTCCTCGGAGGACGAGTAACTCTTGCTTTTCATTATAAATCCTCCCATTTTACGTTTTAAAAATATCTACGCAGGGCTCAGGGCCTGTAGCTCAGCAGTAAGGGCGCCAGCCACATACACCAGAGCTGGAGGGTTTGAACTGAGCCCGGGCCTGCCAAACAATGACAACTACAACAAAAAAATAGCCGGGCGTTGTGGCGGGCGCCTGTAGTCGCAGCTACTTGGGAGGGTGAGGCAAGAGAATCATTTAAGCCCAGGAGTTTGAGGTTGCTGTGAGCTGTGATGCCACAACACCCTAGCGAAGGTAACATTGTGAGACTCTGTCTCAAAAAAACAAACAAAAAACTACGCATTTCCTACTTTGGTGGCGATAATAGCGAAAACAGCAACAACAAAAGTCTGGACTCTAAGACAGAGGTCACACAGATGCTCTGACAGCTCCGTCTCAAAGTCCACGCCACCGCATAAACAGGGGAAGCGCCAGCAACTCCACACTCAGGCCACAGCAACGCATGCCTCTGCAGCAGACACATTAACAAAAGGTAACTGGAGCCACTCCCCACTGCGACTTTTGTCCCAGTCCCTTTTTCCCCCAATCTGGAAAAACTTGTGAAAATCCTAACGACCTCCACTCGCAACTCCTCAAAGCACACTGCACTCTGAGCCCGGTTCCCCCACCCCCACGTCCTCTGAATCGCCTCTCTCCGCCCTTATACAGAGGGAGGCATTTGCGCACGAACCCGGAAGCGTCAAGCCGAACGAGTCCCAAGGCGCAGGCGCAGCCCCGCCTCAGCCTCGTTGCCCCGCCCCTTCTTAATCCTGCAGCCAACCTGTTATGGCCGTCGCCTGGGCCTCGGGTTTCCCCTTTCCGTCCCCGTCATCACGTGAGGAGGAAGGGCGGGATAGCAAAATCATCTCACTCCTCCCCGCTCCCCGTTGGGCAATTTCTTAACTTTTTAGGGGGTCCTTCTTTCCCAGGGGCCGCTTAGAGGCCTCCGCTGGCTGGAGCGGAGGATTCGCACGGTCGGGGCACCTTGTCCTCTTACGCCTGGGTGGCGGTCGGTCTCGCGCGTGCGGCCGCGGGGAAGAAGAGGCGGGCCGGGGCGGACCCGGGCGGGCCGTGCGGGCGGGGGCGGGGACTCGAGCTCTCCGGGGGCTGCTGTTAGAGCCAGGCCAGTGCTGGCGCTGCTGTCACCCGTTGTCGTCGCTGCGTCCTCCGTCGCCACTTCCTTCGCTACCTCTGGCGGTCACCATGAACCCGGACCTGCGCAGGGAGCGGGACTCCGCTAGCTTCGCCCCAGAGCTGCTTACACACGTCCTAGACGGCAGCCCCGAGAACACCCGGCGCCGCCGCGAAATCGGTGAGGGCGGCGGGCGAGGCCGAGCCCCGTCCCCGAGGAGTGGGGGCGCCGTGGGCCTCAGGCCGCAGCCTCATTTGGACGGGCAGCCTGTGGACCCGGCCGGGAGGACGTGGCCCCGGGGGAGACGTGTGTGATCGGGACTCTGAACCCCACTGCGGTTCAGGGCGGGTGTAACAGAGCCCCGAATGTCTGTTTTCCTTTTGATGTCCTTTTAACTTCCTTCCAGAGAACCTGATTCTGAACGACCCAGACTTCCAGCACGAGGACTTGAACTTCCTCACCCGCAGCCAGCGTTACGAGGTGGCGGTTCGGAAAAGTGCCAACATGGTGAAGAAGATGAGGGAGTTCGGCATTGCAGACCCCGACGAAATCATGTGGTTTAAAAAGTACGTATGCCTTAGGACAGAACAACTGCTGTAAGCCTAGACTTTGAGAGCTGCCGTCTGTGTTGGCCTTTGTCCTTGTACCTGGCGTTCCAAGGCTCAAACTAGCCTATGCACCTTCAGGTTGTTACGTGTGGAAAATAACGTGATTACCTTTGAAGCCCTTTAGTGTAGAATGCTGATAATGAATGGGGATGCCCGCATTTTCATCGTCCCAAGGATGTTATAAAAACTTTTACGGGAGGCACCTGTGGCTCAGTGACTAGGGCGCCGGCCCCATATACCCAGGGTGGTAGGTTCAAACCCAGCCCCGGCCAAACTGCAACAAAAAAAGAGCCAGCGAGCACCTGTAGTCCCAGCTACTCGGGAGGCTGAAGCAAGAGAATCACCTGAGCCCAAGAGCTGAAGGTCACAACGTTGTGACCCCCAACCATAAAATTATTCTTTTATATTCTATTATTCTTTTTATATTCTAATTATTCTTGTTCTACAAGCAACGAGAATAATTTTATGGTTGTAGGTGACCACAATGTGAGGAACTATATTAAAGGGTCGTGGCCTTAGGAAGGTTGAGAACTACTAGTCTATTGAGTCTCTTATATTCCTGGGCATTTCTTCTCTTAGGTTTCCACGTTTTAGAGGAACTCCAGTGTTTCATCAATAAGTATTAAATCATGTGACTAGTGTATAATCAAGAACCAAGATAAATGGAATATGTTACAAGTTCTGCCTTTAGAGTAGCGATGGTCACTGCCTTTAGTATATTTGATATCTATTTCCAACTTGACTTGGTTATTACTGTGAAGAATAAAATGGTTTATTTTGTTCCTTAAGACTCCAGAGAACTCCATGCAGTTTTATTTATAAAAATATTTAGTCATTGATTGATTTAAAAAAAATTTTTTTTGGTAGGTCAAATCAGAATGCTCACCATCTTCCAAATACTCTTTTTGGGTTTTAAAGTGTGTAACTCATGGCTGTGGAGATATTGGGGTAGAAAAACTCCTAAAAGATTATGTTACTGAATGACCTGAGTTATGTTTGTAAACTTTAAAAATTAGCAAGATTTTATACCAAGAGAGAAGAGGCCTTTGTGTGTGTGTGTGTGTGTGTGTGTGTGTTTTAGGTGGTGGTATAATACATTTCAGAATTGAGATAGGATATTTCAGGATGGTCTGAGTGCCCTGGTGTTTACAACTAATTGATCACAACCAGATTCCTTTGTTCCTTCTCCACTCACACTGCTTCAGACACGACTAGCCTAAAGAAAAAACAGAAAGAAAGAAAAGAGAGGGCGGCGCCTGTGGCTCAACGAGCGCCGACCCCATATACCAAGGGCTGTGAGTTCAAACCTGGCCCCAGCCAAACTGCATCAAAAATTAGCAGGGCGCTGTGGCGGGCACCTGTAGTCCCAGCTACTTGGGAGGCTGAGGCAAGAGAATCACTTAAGCCCAAGAGCTGGAGGTTGCTATGAGCTGTGACTCCACAGCACTCTACTGAGGGTGATAGAGTGAGACTCTGTCTCCACAAAAAAAAAAAAGAAAGAAAGGAAAAGAAAAGAGAGATTTCATAACCTGAAATGTGTTCATAATATGTGACGAGACTTCAGTGAAGTCACAATGAAATAGAACCAAGTCCTTTAAGTTTAGAGTTAAAGATCCATGGACACCAACCAGTTCTTTTGTGTATTATTTTTCATGTTAAGTATTAAGGTACAAACTACACCCTTTGACACCTTTCCAGTGTCCCTGGGATATACAAGATCAATTTAAGTTAGAAAAGGGTGTTGTAAATCAGTCTTGGCAATTACTGTGTACCTTTGAGTCAAAGCCTTGTTTTTTTTTTTTGTTTGTTTGTTTGTTTTTGTAGAGACAGAATCTTACTTTATCGCCCTCGGTAGAGTGCCGTGGCGTCACACAGCTCACAGCAACCTCTAACTCCTGGGCTTAGGTGATTCTCTTGCCTCAGCCTCCCAAGTAGCTGGGACTACAGGTGCCCGCCACAACGCCTGGCTAAAAGCCTTGATTTTTTAATTTAATTTAATTTTATTGTTGCAGTTTTGCCAGGGCTGGGTTTGAACCCCCCACCATGGGTATATGGGGCTGGCGCCCTGCCCACTGAGCCATAGGCGCCACCTTTTTTTATTTGTTTTTATTTTTTTGCAGTTCGGCCAGGGGCCGAGTTTGAACCCTTCACCCTCAGTATATGGGACCAGCAAGCCACAGGCGCCGCCCTATTTATTTTTATTTTTTGAGACAAAGCCTTAAACTGTCGCCCTGGGTAGAGTGCCATGACATCACAGCAACCTCCAGCTCCTGTGCTCAAGCGATTCTCCGCCACCCAAGTAGCTGGACTACAGGCACCTGCCACAATGCTGGGCTTTTTTTTTTTTTTTTGAGACAGAGCCTCAAGCTGTCACCCTGGATAGAGTGCTGTGGCATCACAGCTCACAGCAACCTCCAATTCCTGGGGTCAAACGAGTCTTCTGCCTCCGCCTCCCAAGTAGCTGGGACTACAGGCGCCCGCCACAAGGCCCGGCCATTTTTTGGTTTCAGCCGTCATTGTTGTTTGGCGGCCCGGGCTGGATTCGAACCTGCCAGCTCAGGTGTACGTGGCTAGCGCCTTAGCCCGTTGAGCCACAGGCGCCGAGCCTTTTTTTTTTTTTTTTTTTTTTTTATTGCAGCTGTCATTGTTGTTTGGCAGGCCCAGGCTGTATTCGAACCTACCAACTCAGGTGTTTGTGGCTGGCGCCTTAGCTGCTTCAGCTACAGGCACAGAGCCATTTATTTTATTTTATATATTTATTTTTATTATTATTTTTTGTTTTTGTAGAGACAGAGTCTCTATCACCCTCAGTAGAGTGCTGTGGTGTCACACAGCTCACAGCAACCTCCAACTCTTGGGCTTATTCTCTTGCCTCAGCTTTCCAAGTAGCTGGGACTACAGGCACCTGCCACAACGCCTGGCTATTTTTCTGTTTTTGCAATTCTGCCGAGGCTAGGTTTGAACCTGCTACCTTCGGTACATGGGGCCATCGCCCTACTCAGTGAGCCACAGGCGCCGCCCCATTTATTTTATTTTTCATTTTTTTTTTCGAGACAGAGTTTTGGTTGCCCTCAGTGGAGTACCATGGCATCATAGCTTACAGCAACCTCAAACTCTTGGACTCAAGAGAGTCTCTTGCCTCAGCCATGCGTGTAATTGGGAATATAGGCACCTGCCAAGGAGCCCAGCTATCTTTTTTTTTTTGTCTTTTAGAGAGAGTCTTATTTTGTTGCCCTCGGTAGAGTGCTGTGGTGTCACAGCTCACAGCAACCTCTAGCTCTTGTGCTTAGGCAATTCTCTTGCCTCAGTCTCCCCAGTAGTTGGGACTGTAGGCGCCCGCCAAAACGCCCAGATTTTTTTTGTTGCAGTTTGGCCGGGGCTGGGTTCAAACCTGCCACCCTTGGTACATGGGGCTGGTAAACTTCTACTACTCACTGAGCCACAGGCGCTGCCTGGCTCAGCTAGTTTTTCTATTTTTAGTAGAGACAGGGTCTTGATCTTGTTGAGGCTGGCCTTGAACTCCTGAGCTCAAGCGATTCATCTACCTCGGCCTCTGAGAGTGCTGGGATTACAGGTGTTAGCCAAGGCACCCAACCTATGAGAATATTTTTAAGTTGATATAATATTAGTAAAATACTTTGAGATTTCTCAAATTAAACAGAATAAGAATTATTTTCCAATCTGTGAGAAAATGAGACATTGCTATTTCAGGAATATTAAAGTTGTTCTCTGTTGTAATTTTTTGAGACAGAGCCTCAAGCTGTCACCCTGGATAGAGTGTTGTGGCATCACAGCTCACAGCAACCTCCAATTCCTGGGCTCAAGCGATTCTCTTGCCTCCGCCTCCCAAGTAGCTGGGACTACAGGCACCTGCCACAATGCTCGGCCATTTTTCAGTTGCAGCCGTCATTGTTGTTTGGTGGGCCCGGGCTGGATTTGAACCTGCCAGCTCAGGTGTACGTGGCTGGCACCTTAGCTTGTTGAGCCACAGGCGCCCAGCCGTAAAATGTTCTTAACAATAATTTAATATTCTAAAGAAGATCACTTGTGTTATCTTTCTTAGTTGTTTTTTTTTTTTTTTTGAGACAGCCTCAAGCTGTTGTCCTTGGTAGAGTGCTCTAGCATCACAGCTCACAGCAACCTCCAGATCCTGGGCTTAAGTGATTCTCTTGCCTCAGACTCCCAAGTAGCTGGGACTACAGGCGCCTGCCACAACTCAAGGCTATTTTTTTTTTTTTATTGTAGTTGTCATTGTTTGGCAGGCCCTGGACTGGATTCAAACCTGCTAGCTCTGGTGTATGTGGCTGGCCACTTAGTCACTTGAGAACCCCTAAGGCTTTTTTGTTTGTTTTTGTTTTTGAGACAGTCTCATTTTGTCACCTTTGGTAGAATGCCATGGCATCTTAGGTCACAGCAACCTCAAACTCTTGGGCTCAAGCAATCCTCTTGCCTCAGCCTCCTAAGTAGCTGGGAGTACAGGCACCTGCCACAATACCTGGCTAGTTTTTTACTATTTTTAGTAAAACAGGGTCTTTGTCTTGCTCAGGCTGGTCTCAAAGTCCTGAGCTCAGACAGTCCACCTACCTCAGCCTCCCTAAGTGATTCTCTTTTTTTTTTTTTTCTTTTGGTTTTTGGCTGGGGCTGGGTTTGAACCTGCCACCTCCGGCATATGGGGCTGGCGCCTTACTCCTTTGAGCCACAGGAGCCACCCTGCTAAATGATTCTCTTGCCTCAGTTTCCCAAGTAGCTGGGAACACAGGCGCCTGCCACAACACCTGGCTACTTTTGGGGGGTTGTAGTTGTCATTGTTGTTTAGCAGGCCTGGGCCAGGTTTGAACCAATCAGCTCCACTGTATGTGGCCAGCACCCTAACCTCTGAGCAACGGGTGCTGAGCTGTCTTTAGGTTATTTTTCTTTTTTTAATTTTTTTTTTTTTTTTTTTTTTTTTGAGACATAGTCTTACTTCATCCCCCTCAGTAGAGTGCCGTGGCATCACACAGCTCATAGCAACCTGCAACTCCTGGGCTATGCGATTCTGTTGCCTCAGCCTCCAAAGTAGCTGGGACTACAGGAGCTGGCCACAATGCCTGGCTATTTGTTGTTGCAGTTTGGTCAGAGCTGGGTTTGAACCCACCACCCTCGGTATATGGGGATGGTGCTCTACCCACTGAACCACAGGTGCCACCCTAGGTTTTTTTTTTTTTTTTAAAAACTGGTTTCTTGAAAACCAGTTAGGAGGGATGAAGCCGCCTAACTTAAAAACAAGTAACTGAGATTTATAATATATATAATATATATTTGATATAATTATTTGATATTTTGTGCCACATTTTCACTCAGTCCCAGAATTCATTGTATGTTAATGTAATTGTATAAGCCTCTGATTACTTACAAAATTATTCAGCCTCGACTCCTCACCCATAGCACAGTGGTTTATGGTGCCAGCCACATACACTGAGGCTGGTGGGTTCGAATCCAGACCATTTGAACAATTGCAACAAAAAGATAGACAGGGCTCGGCGCCTGTGGTTCAACAGGCTAAGGCGCCAGCCACATACACCTGAGCTGGCGGGTTCGAATCCAGCCCGGGCCTGCCAATCAACAATGACAGCTGCAACCAAAAAAAATGGCCGGGTGTTGTGGCAGGCGCCTGTAGTCCCAGCTACTTGGGAGGCGGAGGCAAGAGACTTGCTTGAGCCCAGGAATTGGAGGTTTCTGTGAGCTATGATGCCAAAGCACTCTATCCAGGGTGACAGTTTGAGGCTCTGTCTCAAAAAAAAAAAAAAAAAAGATAGGCATTGTGGTGGGTGCCTATAGTCCCAGTTACTTTGGAGGCTGAGGCAAGAGAATTGCTTAAGCCCAAGAGTTTGAGGTTGCTGTGAGCTGTGATACTATGGCACTCTACTGAGAGCGACATAGTTAGACTGTCTCAAAAAAAGAAAAAAAAAATTACTCAGCCTTCTCAGTTCCCTGATGGGAATATGATTGTCTTACATTTCTACCATTTTTAGCACTTAAATTACTGCTTTTGTTCCTGAGAATTTCTTGTATGTTTATTTCTTCTTTATATACTTACAAAAGGGAACAGAAATTGTCTAGTTGTTGGTTTTAATAAGACATCATAGTGGGCGGCACCTGTGGCTCAAAGGAGTTGGGCGCTGGCCCCATATGCTAGAGGTGGCGGGTTCAAACGCAGCCCCGGCCAAACATTGCAAAAAAAAAAAAAAGACATGATAGGAAATGCTGTGTTACCTTTGCTTTTGAGAGAAGGATTTATACATCTCTATATATCATCAGGCTTGTTGCACCCATTTCAGTGAGACGTGGTGCATTTTGTGATGTTCGTAACTTGTATCCTAGAGGAGGAAGCTGTTGCTTTCCAAAGTTCCTTGGATACTGACTCACATCCTCTGTTCATACTTCTCCTTTCTCTTATTTCCTCCTCCCAGTTCAAATTAACATTTGATGTTATTATAAAATTCCTATAATCTCAGGCCTAAAAGGTATCTTAAGTATTGGCTGGTCAGTCATCTCTTAAATGTTTGAACATGTCTGTCCCTTTCCCTAAAAAGTGATTTACTACCTTGAACTGGTGCCTGATAGCCATTAGTGCCAAGAAAACGTTTTTTACTGATACTAATAAGCAGTTTCCATTGACTTTTACATAGGAGGTGGGGCACAGTTGTCATTTCTGCTGGTGGGATCTGTTATTATTAATAAATTGTGGTTAATTATAAATATTTATATCTAAGAGCAACCGTGGAGGGAGTTTTTTGTTTCCAGGTAGATTATGATTTGTGTTAGATAGAAAGGGAAACAGGGGCTCGGCGCCTGTGCTCAACGGGCTAAGGTGCCAGCCATGTACACCTGAGCTGGTGGGTTTGAATCCAGCCCAGGCCCGCCAAACAACAATGACGGCTGCAACCAAAAAATGGCCGGGCGTTGTGGCGAGCGTCAGTACTCCCAGCTACTGTGGGAGGCGGAAGCAAGAGACTCACTTGAGCCCAGGAATTAGAGGTTGCTGCGATGCCACGGGACTCTATCCAGGGTGACAGCTTGAGGCTCTGACTCAAAAAAAAAAAAAAAGAAAGAAAGAAAAGGAAACAGGATCATTTATACAGTACTTATTTAGGAATAGGAAAAGAAGAGAGTATATTGTGCTTACTGTTATTTCTTTTAAGGTGGTGGGATGTTTCAGAGTCCTCCTGGCAGTGGAATGGCAGCCCACTCCTTTCCTCAATTGATTGTGCAGGCTCTGCTTTATTGTACAGTCCTAGAGAACCTGGTGGTGATACAACTTCCCAGTCATCCCTTAAGAAGTCATGAAGATCAGTTAGATGAGATGTGTTTTATACACTTGACCCTGTCAAATCTATGATACAGCGTAGCCAAGGCTGACTAGTGTGTGTAATTTGCGTTTTGACTAGTTCATGGATTCTATTTTGTAAAAAGATAGCTGAGGACTGGAATTTCAATGTGACAGAGTTCTCATAATCTGGAGTTCTTTGACCATTGGAGATAAATTTTTAACATACCTACCTATCCATTTGTAAACCCAAGAAGACTTTCAGTGACTTACAATTCTACCTTGGATATGAAAGATAGTTTAATTATTCTTCCTTAGGAGCTTTTATTAACAGCTCCACAGATAAGTGTTGTTTGGTGTTCCTTTTGATCTTCAAAACAAATAGAAACTAAAAATAAAACAAAAACAACAAAAGACACACTAACATATTTCAGCCAGTCAGCTTCTAAGCTCAAGTGATCCTCCTGCCTCCACTTCACAGAATGTTAGGATTATAGGCATGAGCCACCACACCCGGTGAAGTGTAGAATTTATGAACGAATTCTGGTCCTATAATGATTAGAGGGAGAAGAGATAGCACCAGTTTCTGCTGTTCTTTCTTGGTAGTAAAATGTAATGGCAACATTTTACATTTAATTGCATGAGAAAGGAGTTTAAGTTTTCCTAACTTTCAGCCTGAGGGCCAAAGTTGCTTGTCTAGAATGGGTGGTAGGGCTGGCCACAGTGGCTCATGCCTGTAGTCTCAGCATTTAGGAGGCTAAGGTGGTTGGATTGCCTGGTTCAAGACCAGCCTGAGCCAGAGCGAGACCTTGTCTCTAAAAATAGCCAGGCATTGTGGCGGGCACCAGTAGTCCCAGCTACTTGAAAGGCTGAGGCAAGAGAATTGCTCAAGCCCAAGATTTTGAGGTTGCTGTGAGCGGTGATGGCACAGCATTCTACCAAGGTCCATATAATGAGACTGTGTCTTAAAAAACAAACAAACCAAAAAAAGAACAAAAAAATAGGTGGTAGAATGCAGTTCCTAGAATAAGGCTGAGATCCTTTTCTTTTCTCTCCTGTAGACTGCATTTGATCAATTTTGTGGAACCTGTGGGCCTCAATTACTCCATGTTTATTCCTACCTTGCTGAATCAGGGCACCACTGCTCAGAAAGAGAAATGGCTGCTTTCATCCAAAGGACTCCAGATAATTGGCACCTACGCCCAGACGGAAATGGGCCACGGTTAGTCCACATTTGATGGTCCATGGGTAACCCACCTCAGAACTTAAATTAATAGCAACGCCTGGCATTTGATTTTTTTTCTGCTGCTACATGTTTGGGATTTTATTTTTAAATTGTTGAATCAAAATTCAGCTTCTTGTTTTCTCCTAGGTCATTTTTCCATAAACTAGTTGAGAGCTCTGGCCTATAAACATCATTTAATATTTTTTCTTGAAGCCTTTCATTATTACTGCATATACTCCCTTTGAATGGGTGCTGAACAATTTGGAAAGATAGGGTTTAAAGTGTAGCAAAGCATCCCATTATGCTGCTCTAGTTATTAAGACTGTTGGCAGTTCTCCGCCTCAGCAGTATCTGGAAGAGGCTTCTCTGCTTTAATGAGATTAAAGGTGTGGATTTTAATGGGGGCAGAGGGTGGAGACAGCTAAACTAGAAGGCAGTTTGGAAAAGTCTATGATTCTCTTCACCTAACTTCAGCAGTCTTTTTATACATTTGAAAGTTTTGCTTTTGGTCTTAATGTGAAATAGATTTGTTTTCAGAGACAAGGCCATTGGAGGGTTTGAGCGTCTTCAATTTGAGCCACCTAGCCTTATATCTAATTATCAAAATGCAAGGAGTAAAGGGGAAAGAGGAAGAGATGTTAATTATCAGGGAAATGTTTTGTGTTTGATTGCGGATTTTTGCTTTGTGAATTGGATTGAGGAAAGTGATCTTTATCATAATCTCCTTGGGGACTATAGATTCTGATCATGGGCTGCTGTTACAAACACCTTACTAAACAGCTAAGATTTTAGCTGAAGGCCAATGCTGAAATTACAAGCCTGAAGTGAGCTTTTCTAAGGGAATAACGATAAATTCTTTATGTCCTCTTTCTCTTTTGTGTGTATATTTACGTGTATGTGTATTTTACAGTCTTGAAATAATTTTTCGGGACAACCTTTTTTGCTATATTCAACTTAATAGTCATGCTCTTCATGGGAGGCGTATGATGTGAAATATTCTGAGACTGATGGGTCTATTGTATATCTTTTGTTGCTCTGGTGTCTCTGTCTCTATATAAAGAACCTCACATACATATTCGCCCTACATTTGAAAATGAGAGAGGAAGAAATGAAGACTTGAGTTTTACTGGTTTGAGGACAAGTTGGGCTAAGGTTTTTTTTTTTGCTGTTTTTGGCCAAGGCCAAGGTTTGGACCCGCCATCTCCAGCATATGGGTCCCGAGCCCTACTCCTTTGAGCCACAGGCACCGCCCAGATTTTTTTTTTTTTTTTAGTGACAGAGTCTCACTTTGTCGCCCTTAGTAGAGTGCATGGCATCACAGCTCACAGCAACCTCCTGCTCTTGGGCTTAGGCAATTCTCTTGCCTCAGCCTCCCAAGTAGCTGGGACTACAGGTGCCTGCCACAACGCCCTGCTATTTTTTTGTTGCAGTTTGGCTGGGGCTGGGTTTGAACCCACCACCATTGGTATCTGAGGCCGGCGCCCTACTCACTGAGCCACAGGTGCCGCCTGGGCTAAGATCTTAATGTTGCTCAAGATGAATTTGCTTTTTTTTTTTTTGAGACAGAGCCTCAAGCTGTCACCCTGGATAGGGTGCCGTGGCGTCACAGCTCATAGCAACCTCCAATTCCTGGGCTCAAGCGGGTCTCCTGCCTCCGCCTCCCAAGTAGCTGGGACTAACAGGCGCCCACCACCACGCCTGGCCATTTTTTGGTTGCAGCCGTCATTGTTGTTTGGAGAGCCTGGGCTGGATTCGAACCCGCCAGCTCGGGTATACGTGGCTGGCGCCTTAGCCAGTTGAGCCACAGGCTCTAAGCCTGCTTTTTTTTTTTTTTTGCAGTTTTTGGCCGGGGCTGGGTTTGAACCCGTCACCTCTAGCATATGGGGCTGGCGCCCTACCCCTTTGAGCCACAGGTGCTGCCCAATTTTTTTTTTTTTTTTTTTGAGAGACAGAGTTATTTATGGCCCTCGGTAGAGTGCCGTGGTGTCACACAGCTCACAGCAACCTCCATCTCCTGGGCTTAAATGCTTCTTTTGCCTAAGCCTTCCAAGTAGCTGGGACTATAGGCGCCTGCCACAAAGCCTGGCTAGTTTTTTGTTTTTTGCAGTTCAGTTGAGGCCAGGTTTGAACCCACCACCTTTGGTATATGGGGCCAGCGCCCTACTCGCTGAGCCACAGGCGCCACCCCCTATTTTTTTTTTTTTTTTTTGAGACAGTCACTGTGTCACCCTGGGTAGAGCACTGTGGTGTCACAGCTCACCACAACCTGAAACCCTTGTGCTTAAGTGAGTCTTTTGCCTCAGTCTTCCAAGTAGCTGGGACAACAGGCACCTGCCACAACTCCTGGCTATGCATTTATTTCTTTATTTGTTTGTATTTATTTATTTAGAGACAGAGTTTCATTTCATCGCCCTCGGTAGAGTGCTGTAGTGTCACAGCTCACAGTGTCACTCCTGGGCTTAGGCGATTCTCTTCTTTCAGCCTCCCAAGTAGCTGGGATTACAGGCACCCGCCATAACGCCTGGCTATTTTTTTGTTGCAGTTTGGCCAGAGCTGGGTTTGAACCTGCCACCCTCGGTATGTGGGCCGGCGCCCTATTCACTGAGCGACAGGCACCGCCCCAAGGGATTCTTCTTGCCTTGTTTTCTATTATTATATGTTTAGGAATACAGAGCTTATATAATACGTAGTCATTGTCCTTAAGATGATACAGTATCCTTGCAAATTCCCATCTAATACTTAAATATGAAATAAAGAGCACCTTTTTGTCTGTGAAACTGGAGAGACAAATGGTAAACTTGGTTTGTAAGTCAACAATCTTTCTTTTCCTCTTCTCCCCCCTCTTTTCTCATACTAAAGTGTCTCCTCTCTTTTTCGCAAATGATTCTCTTCCCTGTTAGACTAACCATGAAACTTGCTCCACTGGGGATTGGGACTTTTCCAGTTTCCCCACTATTATTGAAAATAATATAAACTTTATGAAGGCTATATTCCTTGGGATTATGCCTTTGAAATATCTCAGTAATGAATCACTTCAATGACGGGATCATTCATAAAGTATAAAATGAGCATTTTATAGTTTTTGCTGCATAGTTTGAGACTTTTTCTAAAATAGAGTTATTTAACAATAAACTTAACAGCTACTTTATCTGTATTTATGGCTCCATCAATTTTTGCTACTTTAGTATATGGTCAAACCTCTGTAATTGGTTTTACAATTTATAGAGCCATCTACGGGACTGTAATAAATTGGTTGACATGTGGAGGTGGTCAATATAAGGAACTAGGCCTGTGAACACACTTTACTTTCTTGTATAGCGTTTATTAGAGAATATCATACAAAATCATACATAATCAAAACATAGTAAAATCATACAGTATTATACAAAAGTCTATATCAAAATCATTTACTGTTTTCTCATGGTTAATAACTCTTACTGAAGAAAGAGTCAGTCTTGGTCTGTTTTTTATTCTTTTTTTTTGCAGTTTTTGGCCAGGGCTGGGTTTGAACCTGCCACTTCTGGCATATGGGGTTAGCACCCTACTCCTTGAGCCACAGGCGCCCCCCCTGTTTCTTATTCTTATTACGAATGTAAATGGAGAAAGCACTCTTAATGTCCAATCTGGGCATTTTTCTGCAGCAAATGGCTTCAACTGCATTATCAGATGCCTGGCATCCTCTTCCTTTGGAGTATTTGCAGTTTCTGTGTCATCCTCACTTCTTCCACTTCATCAGCTGCTTCATGTACTTTTACACTGGTCTGTACTTTGGTCAATATTGCTGGGAAAATTACTTCAGGGTCAGGTTCGTTACAGGTTGCTATCTCATCCTCCGTTGCAACAAAACCTTCAAAATCTACTCCTTTGAATTCTGTCATGGGAGATGGACTATCTGATGGGGCAAAACATTGTGCTCTTGGGTTGTGACAAATTCAACTTTGTTAAAACACTTCTGTGTCATTTTTGGCTGCACTCTATGCCAAGTAGAACTGATCTGGAGGACAGTATCCAGAGCATTAACTCATGCAGCATATGAAATTGCTTCCACAGGCAGACTAGAAGTTTATGTTTAGTAATGATTCAATTGTGGGGCTGGCCTCAGTAGTACATTTTAAATGTTTTGATGATACCTTGGTCAAGATGTTGGATTTTGAGGTCATATTTAGAGGCAGAAATCTCAGTGTCACGTTTGTGAGATGATTTCACTTAGGGGTAGCCAGGACAGTTGTCAACTGTCAATAGAGTAGACCATTTCTTCTACGTTTCTCCATCAGTACCCTTTTCCCCCATACTCAAAGGAGGGCACCAGTCATCTGTGCACATTTGTCTGATCTCCAGTGACAGGAATGTCTTTCAGAGGTCTCGAATGTGTTTGACCTTGTCCATTTACCAGTCACCAAGGGCTTTAGATTCTCTCCATTCAAGCTAGTGCAAAGCAGAACTGTGAAACATTCTTTGAAAAGTTTTCTGCTCTGAACGCTTGTCACCCTTCATGATGAGACTCTTGTCAGGTATTGCCTTGAAAAAGAGTCTGCACTCATCGGTTTAAAGATGTCATCTTTGAAGCCTCTGGTAAAGTCAGGAACTTTCTGATGCATTCTTCCACACTTTCTACTGGAACTTTATTGGCATCACCACACAAGACTTTCTGGAGATTTCAAATCGCAGTTTAAAGTTCTCAAGCCAACCACTTGATCCGTGGAAATCTGCCACCCTGAATTCCTATGTGAATTTTTTAGCAACTTCTTGGAACGTCAGCCTGGAGTTTCTGGTGTTAACTGTCTTCATTTGTTTGAACCAACTTAATGTGGCTTCGTTGACTTTATGGAGGGAAGTTTTCCTCCTTTTCTGCTGTAGGTCTCCACTTTCCTTCCCATAGCTCTCCAAGTTATGTTTATGTTTTTGGATGTTGCTAAGTGTAGTCTTGCTAACACAAAAATATTTCACTTTCTTCCTTTGGACTGCTGCTTTCCAGAAAATGTAGAATATCAGTTTTTTCCTTCAATGTCAGCGCTTTGAGTTATTTTCTTTGGACCATCATGTCTTGATTAACTGTAAATTTTTTCAGTAATTGAAGGATATACTTACAATTCTGACCATTCCTTCATGTTGAAAAATCTAATGCAACACATGATAAACAATAGGACCACAGGCCTAATCCAACTGGTGGTAATAATAAAACATGAAAAAACAACTTAAACTAATGAAAAAATAATACTAAGGGGAAAAGCCCACACCTTCTACCCCTTGGTATAGAGTGGACTCAACTGGTCAAGTTATAGAGGGTAAATTAATATTGTGTGTCACAATCCAAGTGGTCAAGATACAGCTTACAGAGGTGGTCAATATATAGAGGTCAGTCTTCCATTGAGCACATGTGGTACATGTCTGGTCTATGAAAATTATGTCAACTATGGGTTTCACTGTATATCAAAGAAAGTTTTAATTTTCCATCACTAGTGAGCCTGGAGGTTATTACGTATTGTGGTTACTGTTCACATTTCTTGTATGTAAAATGGGACTTTTCCCCTTTGAGTACTAATTAAATACAATCTACATATGGACCTTATGTGATATATTGTATCTAATATTTTCCCATTATCTTCTACTTTGTTTTGGCCACTGTATTCAATTTATCCTTCTTTAAATAGGTATAAATTTTCTTACTTTCATAACTTGCATAATTGTAGTACTTTTCATTTTATGTTGAATGCTTTGACTTGTGTATGATATGGAGCAGGAATGAAACCTGTCTGGTTTCCTAGTTCATTAATTAGTTGTTCTTTTCCCATTATGTTCTTTCTGGTTTCTTTTATAATAATTTAAATTTGTTTAGGAAACTTTTAATGTATTGTACTGACATTTGTTTCTTTCTTTGTTTTTGTTCTAATGTCATAAATTTGGGCTCATTGCTTTGTAAGTTATTTTTAAGTCTGATAGGATAAGCCAAATATTGTTACATTTCAGGATACATAATACAGGGTGTCAATAAAGATAGTATACAATTTAAAATAGTGTGCAATTTAAAATTGCACACGAACTTTATGGACAACGTATATTTGGTATTCTCTCCAGCTTATTATTCTAGAATCTAAAATCTAGATGAATTCTGATCTCAAATTGTCAAGATATAAAAACATTCTACAAGAGTTTTGTTTTGCTTTGTTTTGTTTTGTTTTGCTTTTGTAGAGACAGAGTCTCACTCTATTGCCCTTGGTAGAGTGCTGTGGCGTCACACAGCTCACAGCAATCTCCAAGTCTTCTGCTTAGGTGATTCTCTTGCCTCAGCCTCCCGAGTAGCTGGGACTACAGGCGACCGCCACAATGCCCGGCTATTTTTCTGTTTTGCAGTT
>CAUYON010052666.1:0-46672 GCA_963573935.1 Arctocebus calabarensis
GTCTTTATATAGTGATCAAGAAAATGCCATGAAGGCTATCTGTAACAGTACGATCAAAACATTTCTGAATGTATATGAATCGTGCCCTATGATTGCACCAATATACAGAATTATGATTCAATAAAATTATAAAAAAAAAAATGGGTGATTTCTTTGCTGAATTGACCAGTAACCAAGCAATTACCAGTAATCAAGTCAAAATGAAATATAGATGTATGAAATTTATAAGAAAGGAAGGATATGATATATTTTACTATTTCTAGTAAATGTCGTGCTATGTATTCATACAAAACGGGGTATCTGACCTCCACCTAGGGTAAATGATCAAAGAAAGGACGAAGCAGTTGGAATCAACATCCTTTTTATGGCCTGGCCTTAGAAATCACGTAGCAGGTCTCGGTCATGAAACTAATCTAATCATAAGGCAGTTCTCGAAGAATGGTTAGTGAGGTGCAAGGTCATAAGCCTGGGCCACATCCGAGCCCAGGCCACGTGTCTCTCTCTCTCTCTCTCTCTCTCTCTCTCTCTCTCTCTCTCTCCCCTTCTTTTCTACACTTATCCAAAGTGATATATTTTATTTCAAGAACAGCTGCCAGTATTCCATTGAGACACTTTCTTCTTAACTCCAATCATCAAATAACGTTTGCAAACCATGCATTCTGCTCTATAGTCCTATCTATCTTTATCCTCACAACATATCCTTCTAAAAGTCATTTGAAGGTTAATAATATTTCTGTTCAAATGAAAGAAACAGAGTGCTAGGTAAATTATCCATGAATGTCAGAAGAAAAAACAAAAATATAGAATAATTTTTCCTTTACAAATATCAATTTCACAGAGTCTATAAAGGAACCTGAAAACTCACGTGAGCTGCTTTTGGTGGAGCAAACATGACTGCCCTAGATTTAGAATGATTTAATGAGACAAAGACAGACAGAGAGAGGAGAAGTCAGGAAAGGAGAAGAAGAAAGGAAGAAACCTTATATATAAAAATGTAAAATTGAACAATTAGGAAATTTTTTTCATTTATATTCTATAATTTGTTAGTAAAAATATATTCAACTGAGATTAGGAAGTTTGAAATAGTCATTATATATTCCATTCACTTTCCTAAGTACCACTTCAAAAGATTTGAGCTTTTGCTAGATCTGTTCTTGGATTCTGAATTTGATGAATAAATAATTTTTTATATTTCTAGCCTCTATTGTTTCACATTTGATTTTCTGTGACAAGATAGAATGCAGCAAGAGTAATTTTTTGCTTTTCCGTAATAGTTTCCACAGCAAATTCATAAAAGTATTGTGTGTTAACCCAAAGCTAAACTGCCAGCTGAGATACATGACAGGTGTGAGCTGAGGGGGGGGGGAAGCTGGTGATGTGAGGGACACTCAGGTGGGAACACACTGCTTCCTACACAGCTTCTCATGATACTTGGAAAATGAAAGTTATCCATCATGCTTACGTCAATATAGCTCACAGTCACATTTTTTCAATTGTTATTGTATAATCCTTTTGACTAACGCAACCCCCATTCCACACCTGTGGCATTGTGGTCTCATAATCAGAAGTAATAATAATTAGGTAAAGCACCTTCATCACAAGGCTATTATCTTCCACATCCCAAATCGGATCACATCAGCACCAGAGACTACAACATACTTAACTGTGTCTCCTCAAAATTTCTCTGTTGGAGCCCTAACCTCCTTTGTGACTCTACCTAGAGATAGGATCTTTAGGAGGTAATTAAGATTAAATGAGGTCACAAGAGTGGGCCCTAATTTTAAAGGCTTTATAAGTGAAGAAAAAGATCTTTCTTCCTCCTCTCCCTCTCTCTCTCCTTCCCCCTGGGAGCCCCATCACCTGAGGGCATAGTGAGAAAGTGACCATCAATAAAGGTAAGAAGAGAATTTATAAGTGAGAGCTAGAAACGGAAGCAGCCAGTACTGTGACCTTGGAATTCTCAGCCTTTAAAACTGTAAGAAATGCATTTCTGTTGTTTGAGCCAAACATTCCATGGCATTTTGTTATGGAAACCCAAGATAACTAAGACAGATTTTGGTATCAGGAAGAGGTGTGCTGCAGTAACAAATACCCAAAAATGTGGAAGTGGCTTTGGAACTTGGAGATGGGTAGAGGCTGGAAGAGCTTTGTTGTACATGTTAGAGAAAGCCTCGATTTGCCTTAAGTGACTGTTGGTGGAAATACAGATGTAACAGTGATTCTGGTGAGGGTGCAAAAGAAAACAGGGAAAGCTAGGGAGAAAGTTTTTAATCTTCTTAGAGAATACATAAAGAATTATGGGCAGGAAAGATGGCAGAAATATGAACATTCAAAACTATTCTGGGGAAGACTCAGGTGGAAAAGAGTAATAGTTTTTTTGGAAAGTGGAGAAAACATGATGACTTACATAAAATGGGAAGGAGCATAGCAGAATCATGTGCTAGAGTTTTGTGGAAGGTTGAACTTGCAAGTGATGGACGAGGGTATTCAGCTGAGGACATTTCTCTTCAAAGTATGAAAGATGCAGCTTGGATGTTCTTTGCTGCTTATAATGAAATGCAAGAGGAAAGAGATAAATTAAAGGGATCGTTGAGCAAAAAGGAATCCAAATTTGGTGATTTGGAAAATTCTTCATATAGTGAAAGGTGAGAAAGCTTGTTTTAAAGAGAACACTAAGGATGGGGCTGGACAAACATCTGATGAAAAGATCATGGGTGCGTTTCCGGGACTGAGTCATACGTCTCTGCAGAAGCCAAGAATGCACCTGGGATTAATCCAGCAAAGACACGACCAGTTTTGACTAAAGGAAGCAGAGAACCTTCTTGGTTTCTATGTGCCTGAACCATGGAGCGGTCCACTGTGACCATGCACTGCTTCTCGGGGAAAGTGAAGAATGACCCGGAAGGAATTTTTTGAGTTGAAAAAATTATCAGAGCTGCCCCCTTCCACCGTGGGTCTAAAGAACGCCTCTACTTCCGCTCTGTTTCAGTACAACAGGTGGCCTCCACAAGGGCCAGTGAGCAGGGCCGCCCTGCAGAGCTGAGAAAGAGGCTGCTCAGCGTGGAGCTGGAGAGCAGTGGCCAGGTGCAAAGGACCGTTCTCCAGCCTTATGACCTGATGGCCCTTAGCTCCTTCTGCAGCCAGGAATCTAAAACACGCCCCACCACATGCAATTACACGCATGCACACACAACCGTGAGCACACCCACGGCCCTGATCTAATCCAGCTGCTCCAGCATTTAGAAACAAGATCATGACAGAAGCATCCTTGGGGACCTCAGAGCGATCAGAATCCAACTTCTTACCAGCAGCCTTCTCCCTGAGAGCGATCAGAATCCAGCTTCTTACCAGCAGCCTTCTCCAATAAACAGCAACAAAACAACAAAGAAAGGTCTCACCAGGAGGAGCTTCCCAAGACTCCTCTTTCTTGCTGTCATTAAAATATAAAAAGGTTTTAAAATTAGGACATTCACAAATGGAGACAGCCCGACCAAGCCTTCCCAGTGTAATACTGGGCCACACTAAACAATTACATTATATAAACCAACCATCTGAGAAGAAATGATAATTAAAGTAATGCTTCTGCAGGCTTCATTGATTTATGAATTTGTTTAATGTTCTTGTTCAGAGTAGCAAAAGCTATTATGCATTCGCTGGTTTTAAGAGACAATATATAACTGCCGGACCCTTTCCTGCACCAATGGAAGTCATCTGCACTCCTGCTTTGAGAGATTCCAACAGTCACACTGATTTTTGATTATACATTAAACCATATACTTTTTTTTTTCTTCAACGAAAAAGTTTTATGATTGTGAATTCATAACTATTGATTGTTTTGGAAGGAATCACGGCACACAAGCAAAATCCCTAGCTGGAATGAGGTTTGAATCAATGCAGGCAAAGCCACTCACCCTGGTGGGGACCCGGGCACCAGGCGCCTCCCCCCGCCTCACCCCCGCCTGACACCACTAGCGGTGTCTGCCTGTAACCAGGTGCTGCGGGACGCAGGCTGAGTGGCGGGTGGTCATTCTTCCCAGGGAATTCCTCTGTTTACAGGGTGTGTGTAACACACACGAGGAGCCTTTCTGTTCACGTTTCCTTGTGATGTGAACTGCCTTGTTTGTTTTCATTTCGTTTTGACCTAGAAGCCAGTAAACCTTAGCACCCAGGCAAGACTAAGTGATGACAGAATGGCAGGGACACAGGAATGGTGTTGCTCGGAGTTTCATGCTCTTGAAAAGCTTCTTCCTGCTGCTTCCCCTCTTCAGCTTACACCAGTCTCTCCAAAACTCTCTTTAAAAATCCACAGAAAGGGATGTTCAAAGAGAGACCTGTTTTGCACACTGCCAACGCGCGTGCATGCACACACACACACCAGCATTCATTCACAGGATTCAGGAAATCCACGCTTTCTCTCATCAGCATGTCCAGGCTTCAACAGAAGCAGATATAAGAAAAATAGAGAAACAGCCAGTTTGCCGTATCAGATGACACGACGCAATTATCTATTTCTGTATTTTGCCTCTGGGAGTGACCAGTTCTGATCCTTCCTAAGAAGGGGGCGGGGAATGCAACTAAGGAAAGAAATGCTTTCTCCAAACATATTTTAGCCACTGATTCCCCAGTCAGGAAAGCACTCTCCTATGACCCATCTTCTAGGTCATGCTCCTGTATCTTGTTCTGTTCCTCCCCTGTGCCTTCCCAACCCCAATCAACGTAAACTAATTACAGCCACTACCATCTGAGTGTTCTGTAAAGCGTTTTGACCATCCCATAATTTACTGTGCACTGTCCTCTCATGCCTCTCGTTTGGAGATTGACGTCTGTTGAAAGTTGACTGTGATTTTTAGAAGTTAATTTTTAAGGAATAAAACACAAAAAAACTATATGACCAATAACTAATTGTATTTAATGTCATTATTGCACAGCTCTAGCCTTAGCACACACCAGTTTATCACAGGATGTTTTCTATTCCATGATACAGCGATTCGCCCCTCCTGAGAATGTGCAGACAGTAATATTTGTGCCTATTCTATGGGAAGTCTGCTCAGAACAGTGCATGCCACGATTTCAGATTGACTCCAGTGAAGATTTGCAAAACCGTTTTGTCCTGTAAACCAAGATGAACTGGATCTTCAAGGATCTTAGTAAAAAAGTACCCAGAATCATTTTGAAGGGAATTTGCAAAGAATTACTAAGTTTTGAATCTAAAGACTAATCAGTAAAGAAGCCCGTGTAATGACCGCAGATATTGAAGAGAGAGACCAGATGAAAAGATGTGGAGACAGAATTCCTTCTGTAACTACAGAATAGTTTAGACTCCATTCAAAGACCTTGGGGGCCGGATTTCATGAAGTTATTAAAAAAGCATTGAAGCATAGTCTACCAAAGTAAGATTTTTTGGTACGAAAATTAAATGACAATGAAGCAGGGTAATGCTATTTGACCATTTTTATGCTTCAAATTCCAATTTAAAATTCTGGGGGTTTTCACAGGTAGGCATTTGTTCCCACGTGTGTATGAAGGATTTCATTGTGATGGAACATTAGAGCAGAGGGCTTACACGGTAGCTTTGTGGTGATAGCATAAGTGTTATATCAGCGCACCTCTGATTGTGAAAAGACAAATGTCGCTCTTTATTATTGACATACAACTCAAAGGGATGGTTCTAAATAAGCAACACCAATTATTACTGACTTTTATGAATAAATGCAAAGTTACAATACTACAAAATATTTAAAATCTGGAACGTATTTCCCACCAGATTATGACAGTTTAAAACTTGGTCAAAACTTGACCCTAAATCTTTGACAATGTCCCCTTAAGCCTTTTAAGGGTTATTTAGCATTTCCATTACAAATCTTGCGTTTCATAGGTTTAACGCTTGGCAGTTTAAAGTTGCAGGAGTCTGGAATTTATACAAGTTGTCAGTCCAGATGTTTTTTATTTATTTGCACGAGGGTTTCTTTCTTTGCTTCTTAGCCTCTTTTCTACTTCATTCAAAGTGTTTTCAGAATTGCCAGTAACTTCCAAAGCACGCAAAAATGAAAAGCTTTAAGCTCTCATTCTTTTTTTTCTGCACCCGAGCTATAAATACTTTCATTTCAAAATATAGTATGGAGGAAGTCACAGTTACTCCACACCCCATGAGGAAAACAAGTCAGGCTGATTCCAGAATCTTTTACATGTATTGTGACAAGGATAATAAATAAAAATGAATTTTAAAGTCAATGACAAATAGCAATCTGGAGATACTCAGCCAAATCGAAGAAACCCTGTTAAATGGACAAGTTATTTGGCAAAGGTACAAAGAAAAATAATGATTCCAGATTAATTATAAAAAAGTCCTTGATGTCTTTTACCCAGCATATAAAACCAGCAAGTATGGAGGAAGGAGGTTTGAGTCCTAGAGGGAAGGTGCTGAACGCTCACAATCAAGTTCAAATTAAATAATGTTTTTAGTGCTTACATTTTCTGTCAAAAAAGCATTCCTGCTACTGACTGTACTTGCTTTTTAAGATCCTGAATGACTACATAGGTGACAAAGTTATAAACCCCTTCAAAGAACTGACAAGTGTCTAAGTCAGTTTAAAAAGATTAAGAGTGGCTCCCTTGTTCTAAAATTATACAAAAGTGCCATTTCGCTTTTCAAGCAATTTGAAAGCCATTCATTTCAGTGGCAGGTAGCCAAAACACAAAAGCCAGAGAATGGCAGCAGAGATGTCACACAGGCATACACAGATGTTTTCCAAAGGTTTGTGCAGCTTCCAACCTCAAAGGCACAGTCTCAATCAGTCGCATAGACAAAGAAGCCACAGCACAGAGCTGAACTAGGGGCACAGGTGCGAGCTGGGTCCCAGCTCACCTGGTTTACCCACACCACCTGCCAACCCTTACAACTCTTGGAGGCCAAAGTTAAGGTGTTGCTGGTGACAGAGAAGCATTTGCATCACCCCCAAATAATCTGATGGACAAAGTCTCAACACACCAGTGGACATTCGGCACTTGACCGTAGCCAGAAGGCTGAGAAGCAACTCCAGTGGACATTCTAATGGGTCATGCCTGAGTTTTCGCTTCTGCAATCTTGCAGTTTATTTACCCTTGATGTATGGATGAGAATGACACAAGGCCTACCAAAATACCCCACCCAAAATATTTAAAATATAACCTGGCACAATTAGCTTTACAACCTGGGTTTTAATGTCCTAAAATAGTATAAAGAATAGTTTGAAGTCTTAAATCAGGCAGTATGCTAGTTCTGGGAATTCTGAGAACAATAGAGTAGGTATGCAAGATATCTTTAAAAATTTGGAAGGTTCAATTGTACCTCCAAGTTCTACCTTCATTTCTTTAAACCAAGAGTAATTAAAAAGAGTTAATGTTACCTGGCCTTCCTCCCCACTTAAAATATGCCATCTAAGAGAGGAAAGAGGTTTTCAAAGGAACTACTTTGGTGGATCTTATGCACCTGTCTAGTTCACAGTCATGACATTTGCTCATCTAAACAAGTTCAGTGTAGAAAGAAGAAATAGATGTCAACAATTAGGTAGAGTTAATGAAATAGCAATACAAATAACAGAAAAGAGTGTTTGAATCCCCTGGTTGAGTCTAGAGAGGCTTTGCACATGAAATGACATTTAAGTTAGTCATTAAGAAATAGGAATAGGGGCGACACTATGGCTCATCGAGTAGGGTGCCGGCCCCATATACCGAAGGTGGCAGGTTCAAACCCAGCCTCGGCCAAACTGCAAAACAGAAAAATAGCCGGGCGTTGTGGTGGGCGCCTGTAGTCCCAGCTACTCGGGAGGCCGAGGCAAGATCTATGTGACACCACGGCACTCTACTGAGGGCAAAAAAAAATTAGGAATAGAGTGAGTTCATCAGGTTAAATAGGGAGTGAGATAGAGAAACAATAGGAATGTTTTTAATATACCCAAGGAGATGGTAGTGTTGGAATAGAAATTGAATGAAGGGGGTGCAGAGAAGGCTAGAAGTAACTATAGACAACATAAAATGAATGCTTATTACATAGTGGGCAATATTCTGCATATAGGTAAAGTATATGGCCACATACTATGAAAAATAGAGACCTACATAGCCGGTTACTTTCAGAACAGCCTCCTATATCACTCAGCTAATCGTCAGAAGAATCTGATAAATAGGTGATATTATTAACCTCATTTTACTTGCCAGGATTTGCACCCAAGCAGTCTGTCTGCCAGACCCTTGCATGCACTTGGGCACCACCCACTCTGCCTGATGGTCATAGGGAGACTGAACTGCCAGGAGAGGTGACAGCACTAAGCCAGCTGTAGAGGAACCATGCAAGTGGGGTCCTCTATATCTATAAATATTAGGGGACCTTTGAAGATTGTTGAGCAGGTGAATGCCACAGCCAGATTTGCTTATTATCTGAATCAAGGACAGATTGATCAGGAGCAAACTTGGAAGAAAAGGGACATAGTGTAAGAGGTTCTGGAGGCTGGAGCTCAGAACACACCTGAGCTTAGAAAAAATACAGATTCTTAGGCTCCATGCCATACCAACAAATGAGAATTTATGGGATGATGAGAATTTCAATGACTGAAACAATAAAGAAGCTAGATAAAGGGGAATGGATTTCAAGATCAATTTGTAAAGAAGATCTGTTTATAGATTATGATGATTTATTGAATGTAAAAGAGAGGGAAAAGGAAAAAACATTGCTTGGTTCCAAGACTGGTGCCTAGAAGCTCATTGAAGAGTAATCAAGTCTTAAAAAAAAAAAATCAAAAACTTAAAAGGGAGGAAAGGGTGAACATGCTGCGTTCCCAGTGGCCCTGGGACGACAGTGTGGATATGTCAGGGTGCTCTGGTTCTGAAGCTCCAAAAAGAGGCCTGGACAGACTAGCACTTGGTAGTCAACAGTCTCTTACTGTGGGGTAAGAGATGAGGCTCAGAAACTAAAGGGAAAACCAATATGTAAATATCAAATGAACCATCTGAGGAGTGTTGGAGAAACTGGGAGAGTGACAGCACCAAAGAGCTACGGCATGCGAATTCGGGAAGGAAGATCACGTGGTGTTGAACACAGTGGAGTCCAGCAGGTTCTACTGTGCTAGGTGGTTGCCATAAGCCAGGCACCGTCTGAATACTTCGCATGCATCACTTGGTTTAATCCTCAGAAATAACCCTACAAGGAAACTGCAATTACTGTCTCATCTCACTGATAGAGGAAATAGATCTTAGAGAGGTTCAGAAAATTGTTCAAGGTCACTTAACTAGTTAATGATGAAACTAGAATTCTCTTCTGCCCTTAGAGCCCACACTCCCGATGATTATACTGTGAGCTTCCTCTGTAACTGGCGGACACTGGAACACTGCGCTCCCTTGTACTCAATGCTCACCTAGAAACAGATCGCGATTTCAATGAACATTTATTGAATGAAAGAAAGAACAAGAGTTAAGTATAACTGTGTGAAGTATAACTATAACAAATTTCAGAGTTTCCAATATTTCCGGATACTTACATACAAACATATATGTATATAAAGGGGGTGCAAAAAATGTATACACATTTTAAGAGAGGAAAAAGCTATATTAAATTTGCAATAGTCCAGTCACATTTGACCTCTGCGATTACAAGAGGTGCTCAGTATGATTTTATTATCAGAATGTAGTGACTATTGTAGTTTTAACTCACTTTTTCTCTTTTTCTTGTTTTTGAAACAGTCTTACTTTATCACCTTTGGTAGAGTGTTGTGGCGTCACACAGCTCACAGCAACCTCCAACTCCTGGGCTTAAGCGATTCTCTTGCCTCAGCCTCCCAAGTAGCTGGGACTACAGGCACCTGCCACAACGCTGGCTACTTTTTATTGCAGTTTAGCCAGGGCTAGGTTCAAACCCACCACCCTCGGTATATGGGGCCAGTTCCCTACCCACTGAGCCAGAGGCACTGCCCATGTTTTTCTCTTTCTTAAAATGTGTATACATTCTTTTAGAAAGCCCTGTATTATATACATATGTATATATATTAGAACCTCTGTGCGTTAACCAGCAAAGGGACTGTCACAAACTGGTCAACGTGCAGAGGCCGTCAACACAAGCAATTAGGCCTTGTGTAGTGCTGGCATCCAGGTCCGGTTTATACAATTCGGTCAACTTAAGGAGGTGGTCAGTGTGAGGAGGTGATCAGCTATGGAGGTTCTACTGTATATGCATTCTATATATCTACTTGTGCCATTAATCCAAAGAGCTTTCTTAATCTATAAAGTTTTGGGATTAATGGCACTAAAAGTAAAACACAAGTACTTCAGGTGTCTAATGGAGGGAGATAAAAGTAAAGGTGTCCATTCAGGGAACATGGTGACCACCAGCATTTGGACAAGAAAGCATTACAGCCCCAAAATCACAGCCAGAGGCAGCACGCGGCCGCCTGCCGGGGACACAGGAGGTGATGAGAAGCTGATTCACCTGGGCTGGCAGCTCGGCCTGCTCCCCCACACGGCAGCTTCTGTATTCCCAGGGGGGTTCTGTAGGCAACACGGGCCCCCAGTTATCTGTCACTACCAGGGAAAGGTGACCTGCTCTACTCTGCCTGCCCTTGGCTCTGCCTTTGAAGCCCATGGATTGGACCATTGCTCTGTGTTTATACCAATAACTAACTACATCCCTCATCTTATGCAAAATTAAGAAAAATGTTTTCCTACTGCCACTATTACATATTTTTCTCTCCTGGTATTATCCTTTTCATCTCAGTTAGAGTCTGAATATTGTTTGCTATCGGAACCCTAAACCAATGCCCACTAATAGACATGAAATTATTCTCTTGGGTAATGATTTGCCAGTGGGTAGAAATAAAAGGACCTAAGATATCCCCCTAGGACAATTCTCAGATGCATCCCTCACTCCCACCCCTGATATTTATACAATTGCCCTCCTTGATTAGATGTAATATGAACTAAAGGAAATGGTGCCATCTCTAACAGCAATGTTAAAAAATTAAAGTTGCTGGATTCAACCTAAAATTCCACTGAGGCTTGGATTAAGCTTACAAAATGCTAGCCCCTTTCAGTATAGAAAGAAACAAAGATTCGCAAATCACATCAAAAAAAGAAAGCAAGAGAGAGAGAGCGTGGATCAATGGAAACAAAATGGGATTTTCACTCAACACAGATCCTACTTCTGTCTCCATATGACCTTGGGCACATTACCTAGATTGAAACAAATTTTGTGGGTATGGTGGTAGGAAGAATAAGTACATTAGAAACTAAGAAAAAATAAAGAGAAGCGAGAAGGTCATATCTTCTTTTTAGTGAAGGGATGCCTGGTTATTTTCTCCGTAGTTTGGTGTGATGCCTGGTGAAGTCTCTTTGACAGAAGCCTTCTAAGCACCTGCTCAGTGGGGCACTTCTGTCTGTCTTCAGGGGTGCATTAAGAAGTTTCCTTTTGAAGCCTGTTGAGAATCACAGATCTCCTTTCATCTAAGGTATTAGACACTTGAACCTCATCTGTCCAAGGGACAGCCAGATAATGGCTCCTAACATCCCAGGCCTTAGAAGAAAGACCATAAACAAAGCAAGACCTGGTTCCCCCCTCGCCCCAGCCTGAAGGAAGAACTCTAGAGTTTCCAGGCCTGTCCAGGGCCTGGCTCTCCTCTGTGTCATGGTTTATGTTCATAGGCTATCAAAACCTAATATTTTGTGATTGGGCTCCCAGATTCCCTCTCTGTTCAGTTTTTAGGTTGTAAACATCCTACATCTGAAAATACAACACCCACCTCCCCTCAGCCCCTAAGTTTTAATTCTGGGCCTCCTTAAAATCAAAGTTGACTGCTTTGCTAAGCCCTTTATCTACTAAAGTCATTCATCTTCACTCTGAGACAAGCCATTTCTTTCAAAGTTTTCAGCATATTTATTAGATATGGCTCAGTATTTCTTACCTCTTCTTCTATTGTTTTATAGCATGATATCATGGACAAAAAAAAAAAAACACTGGACTTGGTAAAAAATCTGAGCACCACTTTGGATGATTTTTTAATATTTCAGACATGCCTTATTTAGTCATTACAACAATGATATGAAATAATTTTAACACCACCATTTTACAGGTGAAATAAATGAAGCTTGGCTGGGGTGGAGAGTAGGAGAGGATGGGGGCTGGGGATTAATAAATAAATTGCCTAAGGTCCTATCAAACCCAGCCCCCAACTCTGATGTGAAAGGCTTTTCACTAACTCATTATGCCTATGAAGTTATTTAAACTCCTTATGCTTAAATCATTCATTTACAAAATGAGAATATTAATCTCTGTATAGCTCCAAATGCTCTTGTGAAAATCAAGTGAAAGTGTTTGATAAACATTCAAATGTTATAAGAATTTGGGGGGTCATAATAAAGTAAATTAGCAAAAGTTGAGTAATAATCATTGTCCTATAAGTCATTATACATATTAAACCTGTAAGTTGTTATATATATTAAACCAAAAGCACTTATTAATATTAGCCCTTTTTACTTGGAAGAATCAAGCCCTCCAATGTGGAAATTAGACCTCTAATTCCCTTGTTGACATACATATTTTTTTAAACTCACAAATGCTAATTTAGAGAAATCAGGTAGGTTTTACACTTTTGAAAACATGTCACAGGGGGTGAATTTCCTAGGCAACATGGGAAAAGGCAAATTTTTCATAGCAGATCAAGGATCTTTTTCCCATGTCATGTGAATAAGGTGTCATGTGAATAAGGGGGAGAAAATGACCCCAACACCCTTGAAACAAATGAGCCTTAGTGAATCAGCTGAAGATACCATTGTATGTCCTGTGCGCTCAGGGTAAAGAGCTAGCATCGAATCTAGATTTTCCAGAAGCTGATGGTGGCCTAGATTTTTGCTGTATTAAGCTCAGTCTGACTCCCTGGATAATCCTAATTCAATTCTTGTCACTTTGGAAATCATGAAGATATTTGATTTATCTTAAGCACCTGTTCTTGTCCTCGCCTAGACACAGTGGTGAGCAAAATAGACTAGTTTAAATCACAACAGGGAAGCAGGATAGGAAGCAAACAATTGCGCAAATGTATAATTAGAAATTTGCATACATTCTCTATACAAGAGAATGACCAGGAAGTAGGGCAGAGAGCTACACCATGGCATCGGGGAAAGTTTCCCGAAGATGTGGTACATGAGCGGAGATAGGGAAAATGACCAGAAGCTGATTACAGAAAGGGAACAGAAGAGCAGCAAGAGAGAAGACGATCTGGGGAAAGGAAAACTGTATTTAAAGCCCTGATGTGGAGGGTCCTTGGTTCTGCCAAAGAGATGGGGAAAAATCTGCACAGTTGAGAAAGGGGATAGGGAGGAGTGACATACACAGTGGAGGCCAGATCATGCTTCAGCTTAGACGCTTCTTTCCTGTGCAAAGAATAATAAATACACTGGCCTAAAAATGACTATCATGGGCTAATAGTTATACATGATTGCTTCATTCCTGATCTATTTATTGAACACCTGCCTTTGTGAAGCTTTATGTTATGGGGTCCACTGGAGATAGACTGGTGAATAAGGCAGAAATAGCTTCTGTCCACATGGAGCTCCCAGTCTCTGGTTCAAATCCATCTTGGTGTATCTATGTCTTCAAAGTGTATCAACCCCCTCAAGAGGTCTATGCAAGGAGAGGGAAGAACTCACTATGTGAAGTCTGTGCCTCAATGACTGTATATAAATAATGCCTTGTTACTCAACATACAGCATTAGTATTTAATTCACTTTCTTAGTCAACATGAGTATTGCTAACAAGACTACATGATTAAATTTCAACTTTCACCCCGATCTTGCTGAGCAACAGCTTTATAGTTGATACTCTACACTTGTCTTCTGTGCCTCAATTCACTTACTCCAACCTGCTTCTCTCTTAATCCTCCACACTAGGTGAGAAAAACCACAGTTCACTTTCTCAAACCAAAAACATACGCGTCACCTTGGATTCCTATCTTTCTTTCTCTCATCCTTCCCACTTCCAATCAATCTGTATGCTCTTTTAGGTCGAGCTTCAAATTTCTCCAGAATTTACCTTCACAACCATTCTCACCTGATTTAGTAGACAAAAATCTATTCTCCATAGAGCAGCCAGGGTGATGATTATATAATAATAATCAAACTATGTCACTCTTTCACTTCAAACTCTCCAAGTATTGCTCGTTTAAGTCTGGACTCTCTAAAATCTACTCGTTACTTAGTTTTCTAACTTCATTTCATAGCATGGAGAAAGCATCTGTTTAGTTCTCAAGGTTCATTCTGGCTGGTCATTTCAGTAATTCCTCACACAGGATGAGTTTGCTGTTAACTCTGCTCGGAGCTCGGTCCTCAGATCTTTGCTTGACTATCCTCCTCTTGTCTGTCTTCCGTTCCCCAGTTCTAATATTATGTCATCAAAGAGAATTTTCCAACGACAAAATGATACAGTCCCTTGATCATCCCGTGCTCTTGCTGTCTTTTTGTGAGGACGCTTGCTTTCTGTCCATCCCAAGTAAAATATAAATTTCCTAAAAACAGGAATTATATCCATCTTTTCCTTTGTCTATATTTCCACTACCTGAGAAAGTGAAATATAAATACTCATTAGAAGGAAGGTAAGAAGGAGGGAAAAGTAAGGAAGAAGAGGGAAGAGAGAGGGAAGGAGAAAGAAAAATGGAAATACACAGGTAGTGAGTCCAATAAAAAACAGTTGGCATCCTTTGTCTTTTAATATCCTCTCTTGAAACCACAAATAATGTAAAGAAAAAGCTATTTTGCCCAAAGCATTCCAAAATTACTTTAGTGCATCTTAGGGAGAAAGTCTACCCTGCCTAAGCTCTATGTGGAAAAATTGAGTAGTAAATCTGTGGATAACAGGGAAATGCAAACAACAAGAGAAACCAAAAAGAAAAAAAAAAGAAAAGAAAGCTCTAATTTTGCACTATTGGGTAATGTCAGTTGCATGATCTTGTTTTCTTTTCAGTTTTGTATTTAAAAAGAAAGAGGAAAAAGAAAGACAATAAACCACAATTACAATTCAAATGCACTGTTGACTCTGTTGGGTATCATTCATTAGAAGATACCCTGGGCTACATTCTCACACATTAATCCTGCCAGTGAAGTCCAACGTTTTCAAAGTCTCTAAGCTGCCATTTTGGAGACTGCTGAGTGCAATTATGATAATGCCATTTGGGACACTCTAATGTGCTTTTTAGAAAAGTAGTCTCACAGAAATATTCAGACTTAAACCTGATTGGGGTCTGGGCAACATTCTTGATAAGAAAAGATGGCTGCCATGTTTTAATTTCAGCACTTTGAAATTGACAAATCTAATCAGAGTCCTCGCCCGGAAGTTCACTGATTCTCAGCAAGGAGGTCAAAGAACAAGAACACTCTGTTAGAAACCCCTGTGTCACAAGGGCACTCGAGAAAACTTTGTTGAATGAATAAATGAGTGAGTAAATGAATAAATACAAGAAAGTATGTTAATTTTGATTTTTTTTGCCTTATTTTCTTAGAAAAATGAGCAATCTGCCCTGCCAATCTAATTTTCACATAAGGCACCAGAGAATAAAATAGAATTTTTCTTTACATGTACAAAAAGGACAAACACTTTTTTTCCTCTAATGTTTTATGCAATAACTACTTAATAAATACCTATTATTACATGCAAGGAATTAGAATGAACACAGATCAATTAAGAAATCTTCTGCCAGCTCAGCACCTGTGGCTCAAGTGGCTAAGGTGCCAGCCACATACACCTGAGCTGGCAGGTTCGAATCCAACCCAGGCTGCCAAACAACAAAGATGGCTGCAACCAAAACATAGTCGGGCATTGTGGCAGGCACCTGTAGTCCCAGCTATTTGGGAGGCAGAGGCAGGAGACTTGCTTGAGTCCAGGAATTGGAGGTTGCTGTGAGCTGTGATGCCACGGTACTCTACCCAGGGTGACAGCTTGAGGCTCTGTCTCAAAAAAAAAAAAGGAAAGAAAGAAAGAAAAAAGAAATCTTCTACCCTCAAAGAAAACTTATTCAGAGACAACTCCATGAAGACCCCCTATCCATCTGTAGAATTCACCCCAGACACACACACACACACACACACACACACTAATTCCATGCTCTAATATAGCACATAATATATTTCTCAGAAACCTAGGCCCTGTTAGTGCTGCCTTCTGTCCCTGGAAAGCCCTTGGTTCTCCTGGCTTACGTTTACTTTAGTACATAGAGTCTCTTTCTCAACCTTAATAGACCCTATGTCTGGATTAAGGGGCACCCCAAGAAGCTGAATATTAGATAGTATTGCTTTGGCCTTCCATGGGATTACTTTCTCCAAGGTTCTTTGGTACAGTGTTCTGGGCTAGCATTAAGCATTTCTGCAGTAAAACACCATAGGAACCCTGCCTTGACATTTAATGTAGGGAAGAGGTTTGAGGACAATTGAAACACAATTATATCACTCTGTGTTCCTTGTTGATACGAAGTGTCACGTGAGATTTTTTCAAAGCTAAGTGCTTGGTTAAATTCTTATTTCTCAGGAAGATTTACTTTCATTATATTGAAGGTTAATCATAACTTTTACAACTTTTATTATTATTATTATTTTTCTACTATCAGAAAGCTTACAAGGAAACTTTAGTCATTGCCTGGAATTACATTACCCTTCTGTCATTATGTTAATTTCTCCATAAGAGATGAGAAAATAGGGATCCTCAAATTTATAAGCAAAATTTTTAACAATTAAAGTTAATTTCAAAAAAAATACAAGTTATTTTTTACAGGAAACCCAGCAAGGTTAGTAGAGAACAAGTACAAGTCCTCCCAGGATATATATTCCTTGTATTTTTTTCTTAAGGAAGTAAGGGAAGAAAGCCTATTATTTTACCACTTACACGATCACGTATAGATAATGTTTTCTTACATTTCCTCATCATTTCTCTAAATGTAAAACCTTTTCTGTATTATTAAAATCTCTTCTCAAATGATCAAGTAATATTCCATCCAGTGGTTAGCCCATAATTTACTTAACCAATCCTAGCATCTTGTGTCTCATTTTTAATGATTGTAAAACCATTGTGTTTTGGAATTATCACTCTGAGGGACCTTATACCACTTTTAATGTTAAACTATTATAGACACACATATATATTATCTTATTGTGTTCATCACATATGGATTTTTCTTTCCTTTATCAGCCTTTATATATGGTGCATTCTCTTTCTCTGTATATGTACACACACACACATACACAACTACATCCAGGGAGTATATACATTTACACACAAGAGAATATATATTTAACTACTTACTACATATGTATATATTCTGGTGTATATTTATTAAACAAAATGAATATCAAATTATTTAGGTATTTTGATATAATTAACATAAAAATATACTACAATAGGAAGACATAAAATTTGGTTATGTGTAATACTCCTGATAACCATAAAGATCAAGGGGAGGAGATTGTGATAATCTTGGAAACAGAGACTTTCTGTGATATTTCAACAATCTCCTTGCTACAATCAAGCACGCTAATGACTTACATAGGCATTATTCAGACTAGGCTGTTATAAATCAATCCTATGATAGTGCGCTTGAATAATTTTTTCACTAAAAGTGTTTTTATCTAAAAAAAAAAGTCCATAAATTATGACAATTTAAAGAAATGTGTTCTAGTACAGAATTACCTTCTCTCTGAGGAATTGCAGTTCTACCAACTAGATTAAATTCTCACTTAAGGGCAGTCAACGGCTTGGTGCCTATGGGTCAATGGGCTAAGGCACCAGCCATGTACACCTGAGCTGGTGGGTTCGAATCCAGCCCGGGGCCCACCAAACAACAATGACAGCTACAACCAAAAAAAAAATGTCTAGGCGTTGTGGTGGGCACCTGTGGTTCCAGCTACGTGGGAGGCAGAGGCAGGAGACTCGCTTTAGCCCAGGAATTATAGGTTGCTGTGAGATGTGATGCCACCGCACTCTATCCAGGGTCACAGCTTGAGGCTCTGTCTCAAAAAAAAAAGGGGGGGGCAGTCATCAGAGGATTCAAGACTATTCAACTCCTAGGCATGCACAACTGACTAATTTAATCAACTAAATGTCAAAAGACATCCAATGCTAACCAATCAATTTATTTAGAATACATCTCTATATAACAACAACTAATAAAAGAGTTATGTTTTATTGATTTTTATCCCAATTCAAAGAAGAAATTTTTTTACCTGCCAAGTTAAGAGGTTTTCTAAAATCTACATTGGGATCAATTTCCTGCTCCTATGGATTGTACTTAAGAGATGACAGGGCTTGTACACATTTATACTATGGTATTTTCTTCAGGCCCCCTCTGTAAAATATTGTACTAACACATTCCTATTTGTAATTTGAAATGAAAAAACTCTTCGAGTGACCCACATTGCTAATGCCCTTCTCAGGGCATTTAAAATTGTTGAAATAGTTCTGTCTCTTTGTGAGCATGAATCATTTTCACCTTTGGTGTTAGCAGAGGACTTCAGTCATTCCCCAGCACTGTGCCTGTTGTGTTTTCATATTAAATCATTGATTATTACAGCTCTGTTTTTCCTTTCATTCTGTCCATGGCCCCCTGCTACTTTAAAACCCAACAGAAAACTAGACGGAAGAAAAATCAAGAGTGAGATGAATCTTTAATCAGGACGTGGAAAGAAAGAGTCCTGAAATTTTCACTTTTTTTTGTCTGTGTGTGGTTTTTGCCTTCGTCCAGGATTATTTATGATGATGATGATGATGAAGGCTGAGTCAAAGCTCACCACTTGTATTTTGACCTATTTTCTATTTGAAATGCAAGTCTTCATTAATCTTTTCTGCAGTCAAAAAATGTAACCTATGGACCACTCCATGAGTAAAGATACACAGGAGTAGAAAATTTGATCATTTTTAACATGATGGACCCAAGTGTGCACCAATTCAATTGTGCAGATATGGGGGGTTAATGCTATTGCCCAGATCTAACGCTTGATATGTTTGTGGTAAAACAATTTCTTGAGTGTTGTAAGGGTTAAAACACTTATCTGAATTACTGTGAAAGACGAGGTGTAGGGGGGGGGTGAAACAATTAATAAGAAATAAAAAATTCTGCCAGAATTTTTCAGCACCAGTAATGTCTTTGAGGAGCGGCAACGATAGGATTTGGGTAATTAGTATTTTAAAACTTGGGCTCATCTGAGTCCTGGATTAGGATGACCAATCGTTCCCTGCATTGATTTGCTTGTATGTGCATCTCCATCCTGTATCTGACAGCTGACCCACCTGAGGGTGGAGTTCAGGTGGAAATACAACAGGCCAATACTGACTGGCCTTTCTTTTGGCATATTCTACCAAAGTGGGGTATGAAATCTTGACCAGAGGTGAATTTCTGTGAGGTCAAACAAAGTCAAGTCAAGAGTGAGGCTGCAAATCATGATCTGAAAGTTGAAATGATGGTTGAGACCGTGAGTCACACTGAACCAGGGAAGAACCAAAGCAAAGGCTGGCAGAATAGGAAGCAAGCACAGGGTGAAAGGTTGCCAAGCGCACGGGAAGTACCGAATGGGATTTGTGAACGCCAGCCTTTCACCCTTCCTTCCATTTGTATGCAGTGTAATAAATGTCCCACATTCTCCCACAAGTCAATTATGAACTGAGGTTCTGGGGGCCACCCTTCCCTCCTGGCATCACAGTTATTCTCACTTCTGTTATGCTGACTTCTAATAGGGCTAAAAGAAAGTGTTTTCCTTCTTTCTTGAATTAGAAGATGTGAGAGACTCTAGCTGTGTGCCAGAAAGAGCATCTCCTTATGGCACTGAACTATCTAGCAATAGTAATTGGAAAGGGAAATGAAATATCATCATTTAATGACCCCAGTATCTACAGCCGTGATTGGGATGAAGTCGACACTTTACCGCCCTGAGGCAACTTCAGCACTTACTCAACCTTAGCTGAAATCTATTGGATGTTCAACGATACCAAGGACACTGGGGTCTTTGACTTTGTATGACCAGCAATCTGATTGTCAGCACCTTCTCTGATCTTCCCAAGGCTTGATTTCTTCATTATGAATGGGGTAAAATATCTCAAAAAATTGTTTTAAAGGTTAAATATGTTCATTAAGGTATGCACACACTAGTAGCAGAGGGTATGATTTTTTTTAGAGGGGAGCGGGGGACAGAGTCTCAATTTATTGCCCAGGCTGGAGTAACATGGCATCAGCCTTGCTTGTGACAACCTCAAACTCCTGGGTTCAAGTGATCCTCCTGTCTCAGCCTCCTCAGTAGCTGGGACTATAGGCGCTCATCATGACCTCCAGCTAGCATTTTCTATTTTTAGTAATGATGGGGTCTCACTCTTACTCAGGCTGGTCTTGAAATCCTGAGTTCAAGGGATCCTCCCACCTTGGTCTCCCAGAGTACTAGGATTATAGGCATGAGCCATCATGCCCAGCCTCATAGATTCTCAGTAATAGTTTCTTTTCTGCTACTCCAGTGAATTTCCTTCTCTTGCCCTGAATAAGAGAAGCATTAGGGATAGTCTCTTAATTCTTAACAAGGATTCTTTTATCTTCCCCTTAAAAATACCTATGAAAATCTTTAGAGACTGGCTCTTTCAGTCTTCATGAATTTCCTGTTCCCTTAATAAGAGTAACACCTAAATTGTTTAACTACAGTAATGTTTAAGAAAGAGTCATGTAGATTGAAGTAAATATATGCACTTCCATCATCTTCAAAAGCTCTTCACTAGATAACCCACCTGGATATGATACTTACGGCTCCAGGAAAGAATGGTAAATCCAATGTGGCAAGATATGTTCTTTTCGAATACCCTTTTATGCAAAGAAAAAGATTCAGTGCACAAATATTTATAGGAACATGCCAGAAACCCTACAAAACCACTGTCGCCAGAGAGTAGTAAAACAAAGGATTGTTAAATTAAATGCAGAACTTATTTTACACAGATGCTGGGTTTCCCCCTCCTTTCCTAGCCTTGCACTGCTCTCTTAATGTTTTACGTTGACCCAGGATCACATACTCTTCATTACACACCAAAACGATATTTGTCTGTTAATCTTTTAAGTTCTCTAGCCTTTGATTTAACATGGAAATATTTTGTCTTAACCTGAATTTCACACTTAGTCTGTAGGCTCAACTAATCTTCCCTTGAAATAAAACAATATGAAACGCCACAATATTTAAAGTTGAATCTTACATAACTTTTTAAACTCTAGTAAATTTTAGTTACTTCTTTTCAAATACAGTATTTGGTTCTTGAAAGCCTCTCAACCATTGGATTCCATGCTGTAAGTCTCTCTTCTTTCTTCGTCTATTTCTTTGATCAATAATCTCTCTCTTCCTGTTCTGTCTATCCTTCAGTTTTGTTACCTCCCCAGTGGTTTATTATAAGCTCCCTTCTCTTTTGATGCTACATACTTCCCTGAGAGTATCTTTATCACCCCCTGAATGCTCAATGACATATGAATTCTAGTACCATTAACTTTCTCTTAAGTTCAAGACTCCTATTGTCAACTCTGGTTATAGAAGATTTCAATGCAGATATTTTACAGTTGCACAAATCGAAAATGTCTAGCGATGTTTCTGCTGACCTTGATCTTCCTTACATGTCTCTTATGTTGGTATCTCCAATTTGTATGCCCTTGAACTTGCCTGTGAGCAAGCAGTAATGCTTAACTGCCTTTTCTTTTTTCTTTATCTAATCACTTACCAAGTCTTGTTTAGCGTCGTCCCTCTATCCACTGAACACACTTTCCTGATGCTCTTAAGAGCACTAGCTATCTCCACCTCCATTAGGCCTCCACTTACTGCATTCACAGTTCCCACACCTCTGCTGGGGCCACTGCCCCTCATGGATATAGGCCACGGCAACCCTTTGTTTAAATCTTCTAGTGACTCCTCTGCCACATACAAGGTAAAAGCCAAAACTGCACAAATGGTCTGCAAAGTCCATCACCATCCAGTCCCTAAGGATTTCAACATCTGCCTTTAATGTCTCTTCTTTACACTTTACATTCCTACAGTACTTAACTGCTGACAGACTGTGTCACTGACTACCTCTGTGCCCCCCTCCCCATCACATCATTGTTCAGCATCCCTTTATCCACTGAACACACTTTCCTGATGCGTGAAACACATTCACCGACATGTCCACACGCCCATTCACTTGGAGAGCTCCTTTCTGAGACATAACTCCCTTACAAAACCTCCTCTGTCACCATAAAAATTTCTCCAAGGCAATTTTCTCCTCCCTCTCTAAAAAACTCTGAATCTTTTGTATATTCCCATGTTTCCATCTAAGACATAGCCATATGACGCAAGAAACCCAAGTAGCAAGTGATTGGCTCTTGTTCTGATCAAAGTGAAAAGACGTAATGAAAGAAAATAAATGTTTGCAGAGATGTATATGAGTGTGGGGAGAGTGGGAAGAGTGAGAGAGAAAGGGGCGTGGACATAGACAGAGAGAGAGAAAGAGAGAATTATAGCACATAGAAAGAACAAGAGAAATGGGGCAGAGAGAATAGGCGCCTACGTGGGGACTCAATAAATACAGTATTTAGCAACCAGACTAGCAATAAAAGGTTTGCACTTCGGGCATTTGTTTCCCTTTGAAAAAGTTCAATGGACTCGCCAAGGGAAGAAACCTAAATATTTATAATCACTAACAGTATAAAGACATCGATTCACGTACTTATAGTTTAGTTCTGCTTTGCGTCACCCGGGTGGGAGTGCCGTGGCACAATCATAGCTCACAGCACTCGTAGTCAAGTGAGCCTTCTGCCTCAACCTCCCAAAATGTCGGAATTAGGCAGGCATGAGCCACTGTACCCAGCTAGTGAATTTTTTTTAATGTATGGTTCCCTTCAAGTAAATGTCCCTGTATATTTAATTGTACATGTTTGACCAATGACAGCTAATATACAGTGATAGACGCATATGCTTATCCTTCCATTAAACTAAATTTATCTGAGAAAATACATCCCTGTGTTTGTGTATACAGATACACAGTGCACACGTGTATGTAAATACACATGTGTGTAGAGAGAGAGATACAAGCGAAGTTAGCTGGACTAGTAGGCATGTGCCATCCTGTGACATTCCTAAGGTTGTTTTTGTTTGAGTTAGGGTTAAAGGATTTTTGCACAAAGCATTCAGATACAGTCGACTCTGGCAAAATGCATGCCTCTCTCTATGGGGGTGTTCTGCTTCGGAAGGCAATCTTGCTTCAGTTGAATGGATGACCTTATTCTGAAGTGACTGGCTCATTTCAAAGGCTGTGGATACTTTTCTTTTCCTTGTGCAAAGGAAAGCTAGACTAAATCAATTTATATTTCCTATAAACAGCAACAACAAAAAAAAAACCCTTTGGCTAAGAAAAGCCATGGCAGAAAAATGCGTTACACAAAACAAGGCATCATGGAGCTTGAACATTAATTTGCATGAAGCACTTGTAATCCCACAGGAAGCTCGAGACTACATTTGGCGTTGGGATTAGGTATTTTTGTTTATTTATTTTTCATTATCACTAAGCTTTTCGGAACTGAAGTTTTGCAAACTGCGTGGCAGCTTGTGCTGATTTCCAAAGCCGGTGAAACAGCCCGGAGAGTTTCTCCTGTGCAGGGCGATGTCAGCAGTTAGCCGGTTTCCGCAGCTCCCCCTTCCCTACCAAAGAAGTTCCCCTCTGTATTAGTTCCACCTTCACCTGCCAAGAAAAGAAAAAACACAGCTTCCTTTATTCTACAGCGAAACAAAGTGGTTTGGACACAATTTGGAGAAAAACTGCCAGAAACAACAAAAAAAAGGCTTTAACTTAATAATGCTTCCATACATTTAGGTGCTCTTCTAGAATATATAACTTTAATTGACTTTTACCTGTTTAATGGAGCACAACTGGTATAGCAGAAATTGAACAATGGCATTGAACCAGAAATTTAAAGAAAATGTATAAAATTTCATAAAATCTAAAACTATTAAATTATTGTTGGATGGATGTTTTCTTTTTCTTTTCTTTGCCTTTCACAAAACGGTACAATGCTTGTTGTTAACAGAAAATAATCCTAATTTTATCTAGGGTAAAATTTTTATCTAGGCTCTTATCTGTTTTATCTGAGCCAACATTCAAAAAATGTATCTGAGTTAAAACCGTATTGTGTACCAAAGAAACGGAAATAAGTTCTATTGTTTCTACATGGAATTATTATATTCACAATGTATTTTACAAAGCTTTTACACACAGCACAAGATTACAATAAAATAGGGCATCTTGTAGACATGAGTATATTTCATTCTCAGAAGAAGCACTCCTCCCAATCCCCCCCACAAAAATCATCTTTAGAATGAAGATTTGAAGACGGTTAAAACTTATCTTGCCATCAGGAAGCTCAGGGCAGAGTATTAAGAATGTGGATTACTCCAATCCTTCTAGGAACACACTGCACCACTTAAAATCGTGTCATCCTTCATTAAATATGATTTTGCCCCTCGTGCTTTTTCAAAACTTCACTTCTGTATAATAAATTTTCATTTTGGAGATACCAAGAGAATTAACTTACACTAAGTATAGTGGAATCATTGATATTAGTGATGAGGAAAACGTATTAGGCCTATCCCGTGGCACGCCATGAAGGACAATTTTCAATAGAGTGTGTGACTTAGTTCTCTAGCCTAGTGTTTAATGGGAATTTTCAGTGTGCTAATAAAATGCTTTTGAAAATCTATCTATTTAGGCCATGTGTACCCAAGTGAGGCAGATGGTACTGAAAGTCTAATAAGTCTCATTTTCTGTAGTTCATTAATATTGGCCTTGAGTGGGAAAGGCAGCATCTTCAGGGTCTCCACTGCCCCATCACCCATGGAACCATTCAAAGGACCAAGACAACTAGAAGCAACCGCTGCTCCCTGTTTATGCCTGTTTGGACCACAGCCACAGGAATAAATCTTAGTGTGCCACACAAACTAGCGTAGCGATTTCCTCAAATTCTGTTTTTATGTACCAAGTTAGGTTGAAACAGCATGAAGGCATAAGAATCAAGGGGAGGTGGAGAAAGAGAATCAAAAGCCACCTGGGGATGATAAGGAGGACGAGAAGGAAGGAAAAGTACAAATGAAAAGGACATTGTGGAATTACACTTGAGTTGCCAGTACTAATGTTTCCAATTAAATATATTTACACATGCCTGCTAATAGTGTCAGTTGTAAACATTAACTTGCTGGGAATATAAAAGATTAAAAATGTAAAGCACTCAGCCCAGCATAGGAGAAGTAGTCCATGTTTAACCACTTTTGTTCTTTATAAATGAAATTTTGCATCATATACAAGTAGCAACCTGAATTACACTATGATGATACGACGATACAGCCTTAAAGAATACGGCTTTAGTGGTAGTTTCTAATGTAATTATGAACTAGGAAAGATAGAGGCCACTTTGCAGAAAGTATGCCAGGTTTTAGAACAGAAAAAAATCACGCGATTCATGAGTCATCTGACTTGATCCATCCACCCATTTAATCATTTATTCAGTAAAATCTATTCAACAAATCATGCCTCAAGTAGTGTGTTAATTTCTGAGAATATAGAAAGGGACAGAAAATCTAGTATGCTCAAATTCCAGTGGAAGGGACAGATGAATAAACAAAGAACAAAGAGATAAGTTCTAAAATGGCTGTTTTTTGTAGGTACAGCTGAGAGTGGTCACGTGAGAAGGGTCAGTGCAGGAGACTTAGAGCTCCAAGGTTTGTGACCCCCGACTAGTAAGCTGTCAATAAAGATCTTAGATACCTCTCAGATATTACACACCAATAACCACCTGTCCATGGTTCATGCGAAATGCAAGGTCCTCCTTAAGTCTGCAATACTGGTATAATTTTATAAGTATAAATATACTTTGTATCAATCAATTCTTTTAAATGGGAAACTATTACAGCAGTACTTCAACCAATGAATCATCTGAGAATGTTCTGAGTAAGTAAGAATCATCTGAGTAAGTTCAAACACGGTTGAGAAAAAAATGAACAAAAGTCTTCATAAATCATTCAAAGAATGTTGATGCATCTTGGAGACCAGAAACCATGTTACTTATAAGATGTAAAGGGTTGGGCAATGCCAAACAATTTCTTGTTATATAAGGAAGGCAATGAGTGAAAGTACAAGGGCGAAACACCAACGCTGTCAAGGATAGTCAAGGCTGCTTTTCCAATTCATACCTTACACGTCTCCACCTGCTAGTGCCTGTACAACACGGAAAGCTTATGTATTGTTGGATCAATTGCTTACAATTTAGTTTGAGTAAGTTTCAGAATGTTACCACATCAGATTTTGGCTTTCTTTACTTATGATTCTTCTATTAATTAGTTGATAATTCAGCCGTTCTCAACCATTTTGACACCACGGGCCAGTTTCATGGAAGAGAATTTTTCAACGGACAAGATTTGGGAATCTAACAGGAGGTGGAGCTCAGGCAGCAATTTGAACAGTGGGTACAGGCTGTCAGTACAGCTGCTCACTAGCCAGCCGCTCACTTCCGGCTGCATGGCCTGCCCGTAACAGATCATAGACCAGTACCAGTCCAGGGCCAGGAATTGGGGCCCACAGGATTAGTTTGTTCTTTCATACCCATCTCATCCCCAAAATAATATTTTAAGGTGACAAATTTCCTTTGGTTTGAGAATAAACTTCACCCCTTGCTAAAATAATATATATCAACACACAGTTGGAGAGTCTTCATTTTTATAGAACTGTGCTTGTGTACCTATGTATATTATGACCAGGACACAAGATTTATGATGTGCCCCAGTGATATTTCGGTCGCTCCTCTGTTCTCCAAAAGCAAGTTGGCAACAATGGTCAGTCACCTAGCACTACAAGTACTTCTGTACATATGTGTCTTATTCCAATGGTTCTTTAATTTTAATGTACATCATCCTCATTGCCCAGGAGGAAAGGGCTTGTGAAAGCACAGCTTCCAAGGCTGGGCGCAGGGGCTCACACCTGGAATCCCAGCATTCCGGGAACCCAAGGTGGGTGGATCATGTGAGATCAGGAGTTCCAGACTAGCCTGAACAAGAGTGAGATCCCATCTCTACTAAAAATAGAAAAACTAACCAGGCATCATGGTGCATACCTGTAGTCCCAGCTACTCAGGAGGGCTGAGACAAGAGGATCTCTTAAGCCCAAGAGTTGAGGTTGCTGTGGGCTATGATGCCACCAGGGCACTCAACCCCAGGATGATAGAGTAAGACTCTGTCTCAACAAAAAAAGAAAGAAAGAAAGAAAGAGGAGCCTGAGCATAAAACCATAGTTACAGCTGAAAATCCAGGACTGGAAATGTTAAACAACATTTCAATCTTCAATTTGTCCCATTATAGACAAATGAGTTTCACGTAAGTCCTTGCAAGATTCAAAACATAACTAACAAAACCTACAGAGGGATGCAGCAATTACAAAACTCCTCGGGGTTCAAGGACAAAGGCCCATGGGCAGCATTTTTTCCTTAGCAACATTAAGGAAAGTAACATTAGCATAGAATGTCTAGCACCACAGAATAGCCTTAGTTCTCTTATAAAACATGAAAAAAGGTAACTTAGATGGCTAGAAAATTACATAGATTAGTAAGGACCTACATGAATATATGGATGTCAGTCTGCAAGGTGATTTCTACTGGTGTAACGTTAAGTGTGGCACCTCCGTATTTAGCCTAAAATGCTTGTTTTCATCGAGAGTTTACATGATGACATGGAGGAATCACAGGTGATTGAAAACTGGAGGCAAAAGCAAGTGATTTAGGGGACAGAATCTGAATCTGGCAGTAACTGGACAATCTGAAGCAACTAACTGAAGCAAAGATTACATTTAATCAATATGATAATGTGAAAATGTAGTGGCTCCAAAGATTAATCGCCTAAATCTTAGATTCAAGGATACTATGCATAAGAAAGGCCGATAATCAGCAATAGATTCAACAGGAGTCAACCATATGTTATGACCACCTTGAAATGCACATATGAATATGAATATACACATGCATATGTAAGAATAGATCAATAATATATGAATATGTATGCCTTAGCTATACATGTATGATATATATGTCTCCCGTTCTTATGTGCAGCTACTGACTTAAAAACACTTACTATAACATACAACAAAGCCCCAACATAAAACAGTGAGTGGGGTAAAATATTTAATCCCATAAAATACAAACTTTCCTTGCCAGGAGACTAATGAAATGACTGGGTCACATCTGCCCAGCTACACCATTGGCCATTCTGCAGGTCCTGGAATATGATTCAAACATGTGCAGGTTCAAGTTGCTATAGCAGTTGTTCACTTTGGCATATGGGTCCATCGGACTGTTTGGGGTCCTGGGATTCACTGGGAATTCAAGCTCAGTGGCAGCAGCTGTGTCAGGTGTCTCCTGATTAATTCACACCCATTTCTGTGGCCCTGTCTAAGAAGATGACAAAGAGATTCATTCTTTGCATCCCATCTTCCTGAGTCTAGAATGTTCCTGCTTTACCCACTCAGTTTTCAGAGGTGGGTGGAAGACCATGCCCAGCACCAATCACACCCTGCCTTTTTGGGGTTTCCATGGGAAGCAACTGTTTTTTCCCCAGTGACCCATTAGCTTTCTGACCCACAGAAATAACAAGGTATTAACCCTGCTCTCAGGAGACTTACCGTCCAATGAGAAGATGTGAGTGAGCACCTGTGGACAGGTTCAGTTTGTATCTGTCTTCATCGGTGTATACGAAGTGCAGTGACAGCAGCATTGACCACCTCGGTCTTGCTTGAGGGAGGTCTCCCCATACCCATTAGGTAGGTCTTCCCCCCCCCGCCACCACCCGGCTCCCTCCTGAAAATGAATGTGGGAGCAGGATGCTGGGAGTTTGGGGGGAGGTAAAGACCTACCTAATGGGTATGGGGAACACTATTTAGGTAGCAGGCACATGTGTAACCCCTACTCAAGCATCATGAGTCAGGAAATCTTCATAGGGGCAGCATCATTCAAGCTCATGAAAGGATGAGCAGGTGCTTACTAGAAGATAAATAATCAGATTTTGTCATTTAAGAGCCAGAAGATGACAATAATTTGAAACAAATTGATGAGCACAAAAAGAAGTAAAAATTGTTGAAAATCAAGGAGAGAGTGGGGCGGTGTGGGGGGGGCGGGAAGACCTATCTAATAAGTGTGGGGAACACTACTTAGGTAACAGGCACATGTAACCCCAATTCAAGCATCCTAAAACCTATCCATGTTACAAAAATATTTTTACCTCCTTAATATAAAAATTTAAAAAAAAAAAACACAAATAACCGAAATAAGAACCAGAAGATAAAACAGAACAGTAAAGACTCAAATTAAGGAGGACCTTGAAGTTCCTTCAAAGGTATTTAAGATAATAAACAGCAGCAAGAACTGGCCATTTATAATAACATATATGAATAAATAGGCAGAGAGATGGTATTGATTAAGAAGCCATGAGTAAATAACCGTAGCTAGAAATATCAGTTAACACTTGTGTTTTCAAAAACGTTTATGCAAATGAAAATAACATTATTGGTTACAGACATTGGAAAGATGGCTAAGTTTGGATGCTTCTAACATTCTACTGGAAGCATCCCAACATCCTAGCACCCACTGGTTCTAAGATTGGGGAATTTTGAAATCATTTCATATTATTTATTCTATCCTGGGACTTTTTCAGTATGTTCAAAAGTAGCCCCATAGTAAATGGAATTTCTGGACCCACACCCTCCATAGGGCCTTGTACTAGATTCTAGGTATAATATAGTGGTGGCCTCAGATAAATTCAGCTCTGGTTCATTACGTGGACTTAATGATATTTTTTCCAAAATGTTTGATGCCACTTTTAAAAGCAAGACTACATCCTTTGACAATCTGTTAATTAGAACAAAGAGATCCATAGTCAGTCCTACACTTGATATTCAATAAAATTAATGAATTCAATTTTTTAATACAACTGCCACATCATTACCAAGATACATACCTGCCTCCACCCTCAGGGTGCCACGCTTGGTACCGGATTTATTCACGCTTCTCTTTACTAGCCTGAGAATATAGATATCCTTAATAATTTCTTTACAAGTCAGTTTACAAACTTCTAAAAATCTCATTTCATTCCCTTTAAAACTGTGAGTCCAAATCTGGACATACTAATTATTGCTAACCTGTTCCAGAGAACCATTAGGCATTTTACCAGCTGCCTGTGGGGGTAACTTACTTTTCATGCTTTTCCGGAGCTGAGGAGGGAAGATTAGAGTTTCGCCAACCAAGGAAACTTTGCCTTGTGCTTGGTATTCTGGGGATTCTTCCAGCCTGCTTTGTGGGGGCAGCCCCAACACCACGGTGTTTCCAAATGGGTTGACTAAGCCTATAGTAATTTCACACGATTATATGTTATAGCCTTGCTAATAAAAGAGAGACTGGCCACACCCTTACTTTTTCTCTCTTCTTTTTTTCTTCCCTCCTCTCTTTCATTCTCTGCTCCTTCCTTCCCTCCTTCTTCCCTCATTCTCTCCCTTCCATTTCTCCTATCAATTATCCACCCCCCGCCATATTTTGTGACTTGTCATGAGAGCCACTTAATTCATGCACAACAAAGGAGAATGGGCCCCTCAGGAGTTAGCCTCTGTACTGAGCCCCAACCAGAAGGAATATGGGCCGAGACTGCTGAGTCCAGTGTGTTTGGGCAGGTTTCCCACCGCTAATAGCAGAGGCCATAGATCCAGGAGATAAATGCATGAGTTTTTTATATTTATCAAACACAATCAAACTAAAACAAAGAAATAAATAGCATTTTCGGAGGGGGGGAATTAGTCACCAGCAAAGATATAAGATAGAGATAGTAATAATATTGTAAGTTACTTTGAGAATTGAATGTATGAAAAATGCAAGTAAAACGCCAGGTGGAGTGGCTCACGCCTGTAATCCTAGCACTCTGGGAGGCCAAGGCAGGTGGATTGCTTGAGCTCACAAGCTCAAGACCAGCCTGGGCAGACCAGCCTGGGCAAAAGCAAGACCTCGTCTCTACTAGAAACAAAAAAAAAAAATAGAAAAAACTGAGGCTAGAGATTGCTTGAACCCTAGTTGGAGGTTGTTGTAAGCTATGACACCACGGCACTCTACCCAAGGTGAAGCTTGGGACTCTGTCTCAAAAAAAAAAGAAGAAATTCAAGTAAAGCATATTCAGCACATTGTTCACATTTAATAAATTCTCATCATCATCATGTAGGTAACGCAAAACACCAGGGTACATTATGTCACATTTTTATGACTATAAAAAGTCAATAAATTCATTGTCATCCTCCTCATCCTTTGGGTATTATCAGTATCAAATTAGCAAAACCATAAATTAGGAATTGTGTTGGTAAAATCATATTGCGATATGGGCTGCATGCTGCTTGCTGTATACTCGTTGTAAGAAGGCAGATCGGGGGCGGCGCCTGTGGCTCAGAGGAGTAGGGCACCGGCACCACATACCGGAGGTGGCAGGTTCAAACCCAGCCCCAACCAAAAACAAAAAAGAAGGCAGATTAGTGCTGTATTATCCCAGAAGCAGTTGACATTTAGAACCCCTTGCATTCCTAGAGGCTGACACTACCTAAGATCCCTAAAGAAGTCACAATCCAAGTCACCAGTTTTAAGTCCAGGTTGATTGTTAGGCTTCCTATTGGTGCCATTTATTACAATTAAACAACATGAGGGAATATATTTAATTGTCTGAGAATCGGTCATTAAAAAAATTTTCTTTAAAGTGTCATGCCCTAATTTTTGTTGAACAGAGAAAAATGATGTGTTATCTATCCCCCCACCTTAACACCACACCTCTTAGCATTTTGAACCTTTCGGAGTCATAAAAGTAACATTTATATGATTTCCCAGGGTGCTTCACGTTACCTACGTACAGGACAGCGACACAGGGCCGGTTTTGTCATCAGAATGCCAGGTGCAAACTGTCCTTCTCTTGTCTGTGAGCAATGTAACTGCCTGGCACTCAATTTCTCCTTATGTAAAAATGAGGCAATGATAACAGTAGCAACATATACCGCATTACAGCAAACAACCTAGAGAAGCCTTGTGAAGTGCTTCCTGCAGACTCCCCGACACCGGCCCCAGGACACATGGTCCACTTCGCTGGCGGGAGTAGTGCTTAGTCTGTCAACCATCTCTAACTCAGAGTTCACATCCACTAATGCAAGATTGCAGATGACGCTCTCGGTAGCAAAATTCAAGGTCCGCACCCCTCCTCCTTCCTTCCTTCTTTCCTTTCAGACAGAGTCTCACTCTGTCACCCAGGCTATAGCACTGTGAGTGGCATGATCATAGCCTACAGCGACCTCCAACTCCTGGGCTCAAGTGGTCCTCCTGCCTCAGCCTCCTAAGTAGCTGGGACCACAGGCCTGAACCAGCATGCCCAGCTAATTTTTAAAAAAAGTTTTAGGGCAGTGCCTGTGGTTCAAAGGAGTAGGCGCTGACTCCATATACCAGAGGTGGCAGGTTCAAACCCAGCCCCGGCCAAAAAAAAACTTTAGAAAATACATATATATACTTTTAAAAAAAAATTTTTTTTTTTTTTTGTTTTAGAAACAGGGTCTTGCTGTGTTGCCCAAGTTGATTTCAAACTCCTGGCCTCAAACAACCTCCCACTCAAGTCTCCCCAAATGGTAAAATTATAGGCATGGGTCAGCACCTGGCCTCTTACTTTCTTTTTTCGCCTTCTGCTGGTGTGATAATTGAAAGACGCTGCTCTGTTTGCCGTGCTGGTTAGCACCTCTCTGAGCTATTCAGGAGCGTGCTTACTACAGCTTACCTAAGGAGGGGTCATGGTTGGCAGATTTCCCCTTCATCGAAGCTCCCACACCCCTGCCTCCTCCTCGGCCACCCAGCCACCTGCGCCCAGGACAACTTCAGGGAGAGAACTGTAGGACGCAGCGGATCCGTGTGACCTGGCTTCCCTGTGAACCTTCACTTCTCGCTTTCCCTGAAGCACAGAAGTTAGGGAATGACACTCAACTACCCTTTACTCCTTCCAGAAGCCGGAGCTCCAATCTGTCACTTTTTGCCCAATTTAAGTTTAATTTGCCTTTTTTGACTACTAATGAGGTGAACATTTTCCCAAATGTTTGTTTACTCGTTCTATTTGCTCTTTTGTGAATTGTTAATTCATGTCCTGGGCCTATTTATTATGAATGTGTATGGGCTTCCTTTTAATTATAAAATTATTAATACCTTATCAAATATAGACATCATTTTAGAAATTAGAATTTTTTATTATTTATAAAACCAAACTTCCTGGCATGTTACAATTATTTTTTAATAATTGATACATTCATAGCCATCTTCAAACCATAAATCTGTTTACTTCCTTTTTTTTTTTTTTTAGTTTAACAATGGTTTGATTTTTGATTTTCTCATTTTAACATTTTAATTCATCTGGAATTTATTTTGGAATATAATGTGAGCTAAAGGAATTCGTGAATTTTTTCCAAATTGTTCACCATTTACCCAAAAGCATTTTTGACTAAGCCTTCTCTTCCCTGCTTCGCTGGTTTACAATGACTTTAACATACATGGCATTTTACAAATAATAGCCTCTATTTCCAGGCTATTTCCCCTTTTCCGTTTAGCTATCTATTTTTAATCAAAATCAAAACTGTAGATGTACATAAGTTTATAATGTGTTCAGTGATGGTGATTTCAAATTCATTTTAACAATCTTGCCTATTATTTTAAAAAATATTTAGAAAAAATGTTTTTAAATGTTATATAATATTGTCTATTTTTTGAGACTTTGGAAAAAATGTTTTTCTAATGTTATATAATATTAGTTGTCTTTTTTTTAGACTTTGGAAAAAAAAAAGAAGTTAACTGATGACGTCATACTGAGCCTCAAAGTCAAAGCATTCTATAATAGACATACCCTTATTTGACAATGTAAACGTTACTTTTTGGCATTATTATTATTCATACTGCTTAATATTTCGATGCAGTAATCGTCTGTTTTCTTTTCTGAATGTATTTATCTTCATTCATTCTTTATGTAATTTTTGTTTCTAGTCCTTATCTTAAACATTTTTTGTTATTCAAATTTTAAGCTGTTTAAATTCTGTCAAGGCAAAAAGTGGAAACCTAATTAACACATGTATATGTAAAAATAATTAAAAAATAATAAAAAAAGAAAAAATGTTTAAATTTACCCCCAAAGTCCTATTTTATTTTAGCTATATGAAACATGGAAATAAATTACATAACACATATAAATAAATGAGGTTTAATCACCTCTTTCAGAATCAGGTTTTGTTCTTTAGTTATAGATCTCAACAAATTTTTTTAGTTATCTTCATACATGTTACTTATATAGTGTGCAACTATGTTTGTAATGTCCTTATGATTTCAAGTTATTGATTTTTTTGTTGACATTTTGTCTTAGACATCTCCTTTTAATTACATTCTTATTTTATATTAAAGTAAATTATCTTTTCAGTCATATTCACAATCTTTTATTTTGTATAACCCTTTGGGGATAACTTCAATTTTCATTTCTCCATCATGTTTAAGAAATGACCTTCTATTCTTTGTGGTGTTTTCATGATGAATTTCATGAAATTTCTGTAGAAATTTTCTGTTTCTTCCTTAGCATCTTTTGGCACACCCATATGGATATTATTTATTTACCTCTAATGTATTGATTTCCTACTTCATTAAATAAATTTTATGCCCTGGAGATTAAACCTCAGGTGGTGGCAAATTATTCTTCACAGTACATCAATGATAACTTTAGAACCTAAAGAATTTCTTTAAAAGAATTGTTGTATCTTAGATTTTCTTATCAATAACCTCTCTCACCTTCTTTGACCCACCAAACCAGTAATCCTATTTTAAAAAATTAGGCTTGCCTGGCCTGAGTTTTGCTGAAGGAAGTCATGCCTGACATTTAACATGACTCCTTTGTCCAACAGTTGTTGTAGTGTTTCTTTCTTAATATTTATTGTGCTGTTTCATTAATTATTTCTAATTGTTGTTGTTTTGTGGTTTACCTATAAGTTTCACTAATTATTGATATGAAAGAACATTGCTTTTTTTTTTTTTTTTTTTTGCAGTTTTTGCCTGGGGCTGAGTTTGAACCTACCACCTCCAGTGTATGGGGCAGGCGCTCTACTCCTTTGAGCCACAGGCGCCGCCCATTGCAGATTTTTTTTTTCCAAACATTGACTCCCTGAACCCTTTTGTGCTTCAGGTTCTAAATAAGTTTCAACACAGCCTGGCATACATTATACGATCAGCACTGCACAGTGTTTTCCTGGAGACTTATTCTGTTGTTCAACAACAGTTACCAATACCTCAGCTCTCACACCAAAACACATCAACATTCGTAGCTATAATGGCAGTTTGTTCTTCACCGCCTGATTAAAATTTTTAAAAATCACCCAGATTGAACATATAGGATTTTTCAATATCCCATTATTCTTGAGATTACTATTGCTATTTGAGTTTAAAATAATAACAGTTCGAATGTCCATTAAGTAAGACTAACACACAATAGAGGCAGCTATTGTGAGTTAACAACTTGTCAGGCGTATTTTATGCCTGGCAACTCACACATGCCTGAGATAAAATGAACTATTTTCATGTGCATGCCATTGTCTATGTTATTTGCTTTTTAAAAAGCAACTGTCGCTTTTAAGATTGAGAAAGTCATGCAACACTGGGGGAAGAAAACAGAGACAAAGAAAGAACATGAATGAAGAAATGAATTTCATCAAAGACAAAACTGTCTCTGATGAGTCTGATTCCACTGCCTGAGCTGAAAACAAATAGTGAAAGATGTAGAGAAACTTTGAATTATATAATTATTCTTATCTTCTTATGATCTCAAAATGACTAGGAGTTTTAGGAAATATGAAAGATATTTAGTAGGGTTATAGGGAGACCCCATCTTGCTAATCCAATAGTTATAAAACATGAGTGTTTGCATAGGGACCCCAACCAACATTTTGGAATGTTTCTCTTTATCAAAGAAAATTTCCAAGATGCTTCCTCCAAGATAACTTTCTAATTATAATGCTTTACTCTTTTCTTTTTAATTCATATTTTTTATTTCAAGTTAATATGAGGAAACAAATTTTTAGGTTACATTGTCCTCACTTTCAAGGTAAAGTTCAAGCTGTAGGAGAGCCCCTCACCCTGGGTGGGGGGCATGGTGAACACCCTGGCATTGTGCACATTAGGTGAGATTCTGCCAAATGCCCTCGTTCCCCCTTCCCTTACCCCCTCCATCCTCACCCCTCCTCCTTCCTAGACTATACTTGTGTTCTATCATTCCTATCAGTGTGTAACTATTTATATATTGGTTTCATATTAGTATTGAGTACATTGGATAGGTTTTTTTTTTCCATTCTTGAGATACTTTACTAATAAAATGTGTTCCACCTCCATCTAGGTAAACATGAACTATGCAAAGTCTCCATGTGGTTCCTGGCTGAATAATACTCCAGGGTATACACGTACCACAGCTGGCCCATCCATCCACTCTGCTTTACTCTTAGGTGTGGCATTCACAGCTGCCTGTGCATTCATTCCTCCTGTTTGTATTGAGCATATACAATAAGTTAGGCACCCCTTAGTTTGGGGGGACACGGCAGGGGAAAGCAAGTCCTCGAGTTTGCACTACTGTAAACACATCAGCTCCTCTCTCCATCCACTACCCTGGCTGCCTCTACTGAACTAGGTTAAAGGAAAGCCTAGACATATAGAAAGAATTGATGCCTCCAGAGTTGTTTTAAATAGAAAACCCCACTCTTTTAATATTCTTTTTAGGCCAAGCATGGTGGCTCATGCCTATGATACTTGCACTCTGAGAGACTAAGGTGGAAAGGTCTCTTCGGTCAGGAGTTTAAGACAAACCTGGGCAATACAGCAAAATCTCTAAAAAACAAACAAAATTTTTTTTTAATTAGCCAGGCATGGTGGCGGGAGCCTGTAGTCTCAGCTATTTGGAAAATCGAGGAGGTTGAGGTGGAAGGATTAGCTTAAGCCCAGGAGTTTGAGGTTACAGTGAACTATGATCATGTCACTGCACTTCAACTTGAACAACAGAATGACAGCCTGTCTCTTAAAAAAAGAAAAAAAAAAGTCCCTTTACAGGTCTATCAAAGTGATAGAGCTGAGCTAGTACCACAGAAATATTTTACTTACACGCAAGATTTGCTTTAAATGAATATCTCCATCAATAAATTAAACAGCTAAAAAAGGTTATAAGTAGTCCATGAAGTGAGAGGGAGGAGAAAAGAGAAAATGTGTGTGTGCATGTGTGTGTGTGGAGTTTTTTGAATCACCACATATGTTCTTTATTTAACAGAAAAAAGTTTATCAAAGATGCCTAACTTCTCTGATAATTAAAGAAATGCAAACTAAAACATATATAAGACAGATATACTTTGCAAAATTGTAAAGGTCTTTATGTTGGTCAATCTTGACAAGGACTTAGGAAAAGGTTTTCTCCTTCACTATTGGTAAAACAGCAGGTTGGTACATTTGGGGGGATATTTAGCAATGTCTATCAAACCAAAAATGCACAAACTCTTTCACTCAACATTTCCATTTGTAAAAATGTTTTTCTATGGAAATTCTCATGCAGATGTGCAAAGGTATATTTCAAAATACATACACATTGTGGCTGTGTTTATCATATAAAATAATTAAAAACAAGCTAACTACCTATTAGCTGGGAAAAGGTTAGAGAAATTATACTCATGGAATTGTATGTTATACAGCCTTTAAAATTAAGAAAGGTCTGCATGTACTATACATTGAGAAATATGTTTTCAGGTGATTGGAAAGTAGGTTGCTGAAGTATATTATAATCTCATTTGCACAGAAGAAAGTCTGTATATGTGCCTGTGTGTGTGTGACAAGAAAATTACCAGAAAGAAACAAGCAAACAAAAATCTTAAACTCATGACCTGGTTGAGAAGGGTGGCTGAAAGAAGTAGGTCTGAGAAAGTAGGAAAAAACGATTTTTACTTTTTGCTTTGTGCTTTTTTATGTTGTTTAATTTTTCTACCATTTTAAATTAATCTTTAAAATTGAGTTCCTTTCTCCTTTCTTTGAATTGCATAAAATAACAGGTTTATAACAGACATGAAATCAGAATGTACTGTTTCAGCCACTGTCACCATAATTCTACACATTATATATTCTTAAGGAAGTTTTACTGGCGTATGATCTGAACCATTTGAATACCTCTGAGCATTTAGAACATTATAAGTGACAAGATGTCAACAATAACTAATGTGAACTTGGAAATGTGACTTAGAAAGGCTATTTCATAATGTACTCAGTAATAGATTAGGGTAAAAGGAACAGCCAAGTTATGAATTTTATCCATTCACCTGAAGTGCACAAGGTTCTAAAAATAATCTTCAGAGATGTTATTCTATCTTCTATATGGATTGTTAATGCATATGAAACAATGGCTTTATCTTCCTTCTATTTACTGTGAAAATCACCACCTAATTGCCACCATTACATTCACAGTTGTTCAACAAGATATCAAGTTGGATTCAGTTCTACATATGTTACCTCTAGTCAGGTAGTCTTTGATAAATATATAAAAAGGGAACATAATATTACATTCCTTTGTTCTTCTGCACACTTGAAGAGAATACTTAAATTTTATCAATACTATTTCCACATGTTCTTTTTTATTATATGGTCATATAAAAGTGATGGTCCTATAAATTTATTTAAAACCCACTACTTTTCTTTAGTGAGCTATGGCTTTGGGGGCTTAGGTGAGTACTGGAAAAGCATAAAGCCATGTGAATATATGCCTAGCATGAAAATACAGTTTTTGCACTGGCTTTATTTTCCAAAGTTGAAATATATTTATTCCAAAGGCTACATGAAAGGAAAGTTAGAAAGATGTTCATATCACTACATTTGTGAAATGTGAAAATTTGATCTGCTTGCAATTTCTGGTCAATGTCAAGTGAATTAAATCAAAAGATAAAGTCAAATGAAATATCATATCAATAGGAAAGAATAAAACATGAGCGTGACTTACATAAAACATACAGGAAGATTTTCTGATGCATGAGGCTAATAAACATTGGGGACAGAAAGGCAAGGAAAAAGTTCTTAAGTATTACTTACTGCCTGCCTTAAATTAGAGAAAGTTATGGTAATCATTTAGAACAGCGATTCTCAACCTGTAGGTCGCAACCCCTTTGTAACAATGAAAATACATCCTGCATATCAGATATTTACATTATGATTCATAACAGTAGCAAAATTACAGTTATGAAGTAGCACCAAAATAATTTTATGGTTGGAGGTCACCACAACATGAGGAACTGTATTAAAGGGTCGTGGCATTGTGAGGCATTACCAGCCATTAGGAAGGGTGAGAACCACTGATTTAGAAGAATAAGGCAAAAACTGCGTTAACAATTCATTCATAATGAAGTATACACTATATCTCATTAAGAATGAAAATAAAAACTAAAGAGCCTCTGAGGTAGTTATGGCCAGATGATTCCTAGGAAGAAAAACTAAGGAGGTAATTCTAACTTTCTAATCTAGAATAACGGCTATTAAACACAAAGATGTACTCAGAAGCAAAAAGGGTCTGATCCCCAAAACAGTTGCTAGAGAAAATGACAGTTCTTCAGAAACTGGGAAAATAAGTGTTAATTTGAAGTCTGAGGCCACATAGCTCACTATGTTTCTATAATTATCTAACGTCCTTTAGGAACTTGTGGCTAATTACAAAAAAAAAAATGTCTCCAGAGCAATCTTAATTTGTTTCCTGTTTAAATAGTACAATCTATTAGGTTTCAACATCTCTAACTTGAAAGAATTTTACTTCTTTTTCCTGAGAAAAGTCCTATTCTTTACCATACAAAAAGACAAGTAAGACAAGTACAAGGTCAAATTCAAAGGTAATCCAATGACTCGTCTGACTGTTCCATATGAAACAAAACAGATGCAGTCTATTTTATAAAGGACCTAATAGAATGAACCTAGTAAGCAGGAAACGATTTCATTTAGCTTAGTTGATTTGGCCTTGCTTTCAATGGTGACCAGCAGTCCTTGGTGTGTGGCAAGGTGGCAGCTGAACTGGTTTTATTTGCCAACCTCCATAATGCCCTCTCTTCCGGTGTTTTTTGTACTGTGCTCCAGTATATCCTCAAAGTTTCTTTTTCCTCCCCTCTTTGTTAGTCACATGGTAACATATCGACACCCGACTCCAGAGGAATATACTGTTACTCACCATGATTTAAGCCTGCATTGGCTTCGTCCTGGGACCCTGTGTTTCTGTGACCATGTCTTACAAAAGAATATACTACCAAGATAAAGACAAATTAAAATGATGTGCTATATACTATATACCCTAATGTTAAAAAGCCTTTGACCAATCTGAGGCAAACAGTTGTTGCTAAGTAAGTGTTCATTCGATCAATGGCCATTATGAAATACAGCTATTACTAGAACTCTCAGAGTTACAAGTTCTCAGAGAAGCATGCGGTTATTCTTTATTTTTTTATACCAGCAGAAGTTTATTAATATGTACTGCACTCATCACATTGGACAGGCCTCAGTTCTCTCTCCTCTCTTCTAGCCTTGATTCTGTTTTTCTACACTTTGTTAATTAATATTCAGCCTGTGTTGCATGAGGACAACTGAGACATTTTGTCATTACTTTGTGGAGCAGAAAGGCAACGTGTCACACGTATCGTAAAGTCGTGGCTGTTTTTGAAATGGTTTTAATATAGCCTTAACTTTAATGGAAGGTGGTCTTCATTTTTTAATCAACATTAGCCATGTATTGCTTATGATTTGAAATCCTGCAGAAAGTTCTAATTCTCCAGAATCTGATAGTGTTGGCAGAGTTGCTCATGGGATGTTGTATGCTAAATCACTTGGGCTTGTAAAGCAATATACCAATATTAATTATTATCATTATTGCTTTTGTAGTCTATCTCAAATTGTGTAGAATATTTTGTTTCCTAATATTTTTCTAAAATAATTCAAGATCACAGACAAGCATACCGGCAAAGTACTTGTGTTATAAAGTTTTAGAAAAAAAGGAAAATAAGAAAATTTTATAGGTATAGATGCTGAACCATCCAAATAGTCATTTTTTTTATTTTCTGTATGCTTTACATATAATACTTATTCAATCCTTTCAATAATTGTGTGAGCTAAACACTATTATTGTCCTCTTTTACAGAAGAGTAAACTAAAGGAGGTTAGAGATGTAAACTAATTTGGCCTACAATATATGATTAAGTAGGCAATGTAAACTCAAAGCCCTCCATCTTAGCTACCATTTTTCCAAAGGTATTTATTTGTCTACCAAACTGTCCTACACTAGGCACTCTGGTTTGGTAGTTTGCAATCTCTACACTGATATGGGTAGTGTGACTTTCTATTTATAGTCAAATCTCCACAGTTGAAAACCTCCTTACACTGGCCACCTCCTTGAGTTGGCCTAGGAGATCTATGGAGATCTATGATCTCCTAATTTTCATGGATCAGAAATACACCACATGAGCATATCAATACAGTAGACCTAGCTCTTTATGTTGACCAGTTTGTGACAGTCCCTTGGATGGTCAACTTACAGAGGTTTTACTATATTTTGCCTGGGAATAGGGACAGCTTGTTGAGATCACAGATTAGTGTCTTTCTTCAATTGAGAGAAATTCTCAGCCCTTTTCAAATAATCTGTCTGTCTAATGCTCTCTCAGCTCTCCTCTATGACTCTAAACTACACTAGAATTCTTCATTCCATGCTCAAAAGCTTTACCTTTTGCTCCCTATTTTCCATCTTTTAATTTCTCCATACTTTGTTCCAAATAATTTTTTTACCTGACCTCTTCAATGTTTTAGGTCTTATTAAATCTGTCCAATGGATTTTAATGTTTGAAGTTTCCCTTTCTAAAAATTTTTAAGGCTACTTTTTCAAATCTTATGTGTCACTTTTTATAGTTTCTATTTTTGCATCTATTTTCAAATTTTTCTCTTAATTCCTTAATTTTGGCAAGAATAGTTTCAGACCCTGTGACTAAGAACTCTAATATCTGAAGTCTATAGATCTGTTCCTTCTTTTTTTTTTTTTTTGTAGAGACAGAATCTTACTCTATGGCCCTTGGTAGAGTGCCATGGCATCACACAGCTCACAGCAACCTCCAGCTCTTGGGCTTAGGTGATTCTCTTGCCTCAGCCTCCCAAGTAGCTGGAACTATAGGCACCCGCCACAACGCCCAGCTATCTTCTTCTTATTTTTTTTTTTTTTTTTTTTTTTTTGAGACAGAATATCCCTTTGCTGCTCTGGGTACAGTGCTATGGCATCATAACTCACAGCAACTTCAAACTCTTGAGCTTGAGCAATCCTCTTGTCTCAACCTCCCAAGTAGCAAGTAGCTGGGACTATAGGTGTGTACCACCATGCCCAGCTAGTTTTTCTATTTCAGTAGAGACAAGGGTGTCTCTCTCATTCAGGCTGGTCTTAAACTCCTGAGCTCAAGCAATCCACTTGGCTTGGCCTCCCGGAGTGCTAGGTTTATAGGCATGAGCCACCGTGCCTGGCCCTATATCTGTCCCTTCCTTCTGATGTTTCTCCTGGTAGACACACACAGTGCTTTGTTTCCTCATATACTTTAGTCATGAGGATGTCTTGAGGCCTAGCATGGATGGAGGTAGCTTCTTCCAGAAAGAACATATGTTAATTTCTGCTAGACACTTAGAAGTACTAATTATTTGGAACCTTTTCAAATCAAGTTCATAGATTAAAGATTCCCCAAACAATACATAATGAAGGCCATAAATAGGTAAAAATATTAGTCACAATTTGTCTGGGATAAGTTTTTTTGTTTTTTGTTTTAACATGTCTTTCTCTCAGATAAGAGAGAAACTGCTATAGTCTGAATGTTTGTCTCTCTACCCTTCCTCAAAATACACGCGTTGAAATTCTAACCCCAAGGTGGTGGTATTAGGTGCTGGAGCCTTGGGAAATGATTGGGTCATTGCCTCTGCCTAATGGGATTAAGCCTTATGAGACTCAAAGGACCTCACTTGCTCCTTCTACCATGAGAGGATACAGGAAGCAGGCCTTCAATAGACAACCAACCTGCTGGTGCCTTGATCTTAGACTTCCCAGCCTTCAGATCTGCAAGATACAAGTTTCTGTTGGTTATGAGGCATTAGTTTGTGATATTTTCTTATGGTATCACACACAAACTAAGACTCAAGATGATTCTCAGGGCAATCCCCTGGAAACAGAAAATAGAAAGGTAGAAATGTAGTTTCTACTAGTTCCATTTCTTTATATTTCATTTTATATTTTATTTTATTTTATTTCATTTCATTTCATTTCATTTCATTTCATTTTTAGAGACAGGATCTTCCTCTGATACCCAGGTTGGAATGCAGTGGTATGATAATAATTCACTGTAGCACTAAATTCCTGGGCTTGCACAATCCTCCTACCATAGCCTCCCAAGTAGCTGGAATTACAGGTACATCCTGTCATGCCCTGCTAATTTTTTTTTTTTTAATTTGTGGTAGAGACAGGGCCTCACTATGTTGCAGGCTAATCTCAAACTCCTGTCCTCAAGCGATCCTCCTGCCTTGCCTGCCAATTCCTTGTCTTTGAGGATTAGAACCTTTTGGGGCTCCAGCTCAATGTAGGTAGGATGCCCTTTTTCACTCCTTTACTTGAAGACCCTCAAAGAGTCTGCTAAGATTATAGCTCTAATTTGATCAAAGGGAAAAGTATTCTGGGGCAGATGTGACTTTGATACTCCAAATTCAACTTGCTTCTCTGGATCCCTGCTTTGATTGTGTCCTGTAGACCTTATTATCTTGTCACCTCTCAGATGTTTTTAAGAAAACCTTTCTGATACAGCATTTTTAGTTGTTTGCAGCAAGAAAATTTCTCTGAGTCATGTAACCTTTATTGAAACATTCAATATTCAATAACATAGCCATTATTGAAAAGAGAGGGTTTGTAAACAACCGGGGGCAAGGTCTCTTTCCAAATAGAGATTACATTCTAGTCAGAGAATCACATCAAAAAGAAAAAGTAAGTAAAAAGACAAAGCGATTTTGAGTTATGATAAGAACTAGGGAGAGAACAGACAAGGAGATGAGAGAGATGTTACTGGAGGGATGAAGAGAAGGAAATATTGCAAAATAGCCTACAATTTTTCCTAAATTTCAAAGAAATCAAAAAAAATCAACAATAAAATAGAAGGAATTTGTGACTATGTAGAAATTAAATTTAAATTAAATGCCTTAGGCAAAAATGGTAAAGGTATTATTGAAAGAGGCCTGGAATGGGAATAGGGTCCACAAGAATGGGTCCCATGTGTCATTTATTCACCTGCCAAATACTCTTGGGAAAGTCATCTTACATATTCAATGTAATTCAACTGCTAATTAACTGCAATTTTGTTAATTAACATAAATTCAAGGCACTCTGTTAGGCACTGGGCGGGAGTGGTCAGAGAGATGAGCAAGGCCTTATTTTTGTACTGCCTGCAATATGGAGCTAATACAAGGCTAAAAAGAAACTACACGTACAAGATTAACTTCACATCTGCTCATCTGACTTTTCCTCTCAACTACAGCTTGTTTGATCTTGCATAGACCTCTCAACCAAACGATCTGATAATGCAGGTTGAAGTAGTGGTTTTCCCACTGGACTCTCTGGACCATTAAATGTTGTACAGGTTACCCCTCCCCTGCCACCCATCCCTGACCCTGCTTTAGGTTGCCCGCAAGCAAGGGAGATGGGGCGTCCTGAAGCTTCGCTCCCAAATCAACCAGAAGAGTTCTGCTTTTATCCATCCTAATACCAGGCTTTCTTGTAATATTTCATTAGCAAAAAATGGTGCAGCTAGCAATCATGTGAATCACTCTGATTCCTTGGTTGGTTGGTTGAAAAACATAAAAGAGTTATGAAAAATATATAAGACCAATGCTCATTCTGCTGACCAAAGAAATCTGGAGGCACTGTAGAATTATTGCAAATGGTTTGTACACAGAGGCACGTGCCAAGCATTAGCTGTTGGCAGGCTATATTGGTCTTGAGGTCAAGAAATATATACACATAAACACGTATGTGTGTGTACAGAGCGAGAGATGGGAGAGTATGAAATACATCTGTAGACATGCAATTTGAATTTTAAGTACCATCAACTCCTACTGATGAGAAGAAAACTCAAATAGTATAATAGACAGTAATATGAACAGTAAATGCCCCCATCACACTCTAATTTATTGTATATTCTTCCAGAACTATTCCCTACCTAACCCAACAGATATGTGTAGATTTTCGTACACAAAGGGAATTATACAGTGGAGTTCACACTGCAATTTGAGGTTCTCTCTTAATATATCTTGGACGTGTTTCTACATCACTACATATTGATCCACCATCTTCTTTTTATAGTACTGCAAAGTATTTCATTACATGAATGTAGCATAATTTACTTTACCAATCCAGCATGAATGGACATTTATTATGTTTTTATAACCCATTTTCAATTGTTTTGCTCTTACAAAGACACTGGCACAAACACCCTTGATGGCAACAGTTTTGAGTATTTGCAGAAGCTGCTTTGGCCGCCCCCATGTCATGCATTTTCTCAATCAGGAGATCATCTAAGTATAAACACTCATGGAAATTTTTGACACTTAAAAGAGATCCTCAAGTTAAAACTGTATGATATTTAAAAACAACACATTTTACCCATAAATGCATTAATGTATAATGATCTATGTGTTTATGACTTAATAAAAAAAGAAAAGAAAAGAAAATATCAGGGAGAACAAAATAAAATAAAAAAATATAAAACTGTATGGTATCAACTAAGTTCAAACTTCATTTTAAGCTTGAGCTTAGCATATGTTGTTTGAAGTAGAGCAGGCAATCAGGTTTGTTAACAAATGAGATAATGAGCACCCTTATCTAGAACTCAACTAAATTGATTTTTTTGCAGTAAACTCATCTTTTGAAGACTTACTCTGTGCTTGGGACTGTTGAGGGAGGAATGAGAGGTGGTTTCCTGCCTGCAGCACTGGGGTTGGGGATCACCATCCTAACATCAGTTGCCCCACAATATAGCGAGTGCTAGCAGAGCAGAGCTGCCCTGCGATTTTACAGCTTTAATGTAAGCGCCAAAAAAGGTGAAGAAGAGCTGCCCTGCTATCATACAATGTACATAGTCATTCTCTAGACATTTCCAGTAACCGTTTTCAGCAAAAGAAAGAAAAATAGAGAATTTAACAAATAAGCTTCAGTTTTCATGCACCTTGCAATCATTGCCTATCTGTGGCTCACATGTATTTCCCTCTAAAATAAAGTATTTCTTTTTCTTTTTTTTTAAATAATTTTATTGAATCATAATTGTGTACTTTGGTGCAATCATAGGGCACAATGTGCTTCATATACAATCAGAAATATTTTTTTGTTTGTTTTTTTGTTTTTTTATAATTTTATTGAATCATAATTCTGTACATTGGTGCAATCATAGGGCACGATTCATATACATTCAGAAATGTTTTGATCGTACTGTTACAGATAGTCTTCATGGCATTTTCTTGATCACTATATAAAGACATTG
>CAUYON010052670.1:0-32824 GCA_963573935.1 Arctocebus calabarensis
TTAAGAAGTAGCAGGAAAGGGAGGCTGAGGCAAGAGAATCGCTTAAGCCCAAGAGCTGGAGGTTGCTGTGAGCAGTGTGATGCCACGGCACTCTACCTAGGGCGATAAAGTGAGACTCTGTCTCTACAAAAAAAAAAAAAAGGAGTAGCCTCACACGACCTGGAGGCTGCCAAGTCCAGAATTTGTAGGGTGGGCAGGCTGCCAACCTAAGGAAGAGCTGATGTTGCATTCCACGTCCAAATGCGGTCTACTGGCACAATGCCCTCGTCCTCAGGGTCACCCGTCTTTTCTTCTTTATTAAAGTCGCCAATTGATAGAATGAAGCCCACACACAATGGGAATGGCAATCGACTTTACTCTGTGGGGACCAGCCCCAACTAAGCTAGCGGTTCCCTCCCAGTGGCTTCGCACAACCACTGCGACGAAGGAAAAATGAAGGGACAAGAAGCAAGAGAAAGTTTAGGAGATAGCTGGCCAGGAGACCGCATGCCTTCTTCGCAAGGATCAGCACAGCATGCAGCGTCCTGTTCCAGGCTAGCTTCATTTTTATTTCTTATACCATTGTTTTAATCATAAATCTCATGAGCGAAAGGCAAACACTGGCAATTGCATTTTTCTAACTAAACTATTTCTTTAACTAACTACATTAATTGGATGGATTTACTTTTTACTTTTATTGCTCTAAGGTATTTATGATCTTTCACACAAGCAGAACATGGGACCATGGAAGCAATCCAAGAGCAGGATGTCAGAGAAGATCCCAATGAGGCCACGCTCGCTCACAAATCACAGGAGTGACAATTAATACTCAGGAAACTTTTTGCTCAGACAGACACCTCTGGTCATTCCAAGGTGACAGAAGAAAAGAGATATTTTACATCCTCATCTGGTCTGCAGCAAATCTTGCCATCTCCAGCAAAGTTTAAACTGTCTGCATAACTAACTCCACAAAAGCACTCATTCACCCAGAGTGAGTAGCCCTGTCTGTAGGGCCAGCCTTGCCTAGAGACCTCCAGGCTGGGGGAGAGGTGAAGTTTCACCAAGACTCTTCCTGAGTTTTAAAGGCACCAGGCCTCCAGCAGCGAACATTTTACACTGGGTTTGGGGTTTCTCAACTCCACTTCTTTCCTATTTCTGTTTTCATTTGCCCGTCCCTGCAATCATTTTCTTTCTTTCTTTTTTCTTTCTTTCTTTTTTCTGTTTTTGGTAGAGACAGAGTCTCACTTTATCACCCTCAGTAGAGTGTCATGGCGTTACAGCTCACAGCAACCTCCAACTCCTGGGCTTAGGTGATTCTCTTGCCTCAGCCTCCCAAGTAGCTGGGACTATAGGCACCCACAACAACGCCCTGTTATTTTTGTTGTTGTTGCAGTTTGGCCAGGGCTAGGTTTGAACCCGCCACCCTCGGTATTTGGGGCTAGCGCCCTACTCACTGAGCCACAGGTGCCACCCTGCAATCATTTTCTCAATTCAATTCCTAACTTATAACTAACACTTGAATATTGGTTTTAATCTTATTAAATCATTTTTGCTAGCAATGCAAGCACATCAAGATATGACTCTTTCCTTAAGTACTCCCACATTGCCCACATTACTCAAAATCTATTGACTTGAATGTTAGTCTCATTTAAAAAAATATCTTCACAGAAACATCTAGAATAATGGTTGGCTAAATATCTGGGCACCATGGCCTAGCCAAGTCAACACATAAAGTTAAGCATCACAATTTCCAAGCACATCATACTTAGTCGCTTAACAAACATAAGTTAGTCACAAGGAGCTCTGGTCATCAGCTATATAGTTTGGTCAATGGTGGATCAGGGCTATATTTCTTCAAAACTATCCCCAGGTCTTTCCATTTCTCTGTGGACTTTTGCCCATCATGAGCCTACATCATGAGCAAGACTGAGATGGTGGTAACTGCCATTCTTAGCACACCGATCCAGCCACCTCCTCTATCCACATACCCCAAGCTCCAGCCCTACCCAGAAAGTCTGGCAAACCAGTGCAAGAATGGTTTTATGATTCATGTAAAAGATGACACCACCCATTGGCGTCCCCTGTTGAATATGTGGGGAAGACTGAGTCAAATGAGCGGTGTGGAAAAGTGGGGTGCTTCAACAGGATCTTCACACGAGGGTAGTGGTGTTTGGTTAGAAGTGCTGTGAGTGCCCTGAATATCAGGCACCCTTCCCTTCAAATGGCCAGAGCAGCATGAAGCTCAGAACAGGTATAAACTGGTTACCTGGAATACCTGCCGACTTGGAGTGCTGATGCATCCTTATTGTAAAGGTTTGATGTATATCCAGATGTTTCCTTAAGATCATCTATTGGCAGAGAAAAGTAAGAATTCTGTGCCCCTCCCCATAACAAGCTTAAGCTTGTCAACATGGAAGTGAGAAAACTGAGTTCCTAAATGTGAGGGATCTGCCCAAAGCCAGTTTTCTCCCACCACACCAAATCTCAACTATCCAACTCCTAATCTTTTTTTTTTTTTTTGCAGATCCATCTTCAGAGTTCAAGGTTAAAATCATCTTCTGGTATGTTTTGCCCATATCTGTTACAGTGTTTCTTTTTTCTGTGTTGGGCTATTCCATCTACCGATATATTCACGTTGGCAAAGAGAGACACCCAGCAAATTTGGTGAGTGCTCAGCAGCAGGAGCCTTTGTATTATATTGTATCATATCATATCGTATATTATATGAGGAGGATATACACCTGGGGAGAATAGAAGAGAAGGCTCTAGGGCGGATATAGTTCCAATTAATTTAAATGATGAATTATAAAACACTTTCTGGACTGGCTCACTAACATAACCAAAAATAAAGACTTCAAAGCTTTGAAATGATTTTATTTATCGATCCTTCTAGAAATTCATGTGTAGTTGGCAACTAGAATTTCTAATAAGACATGAAGGCTAAGATGAGAGCAGGCACTGGGGACTCTGAGGGAACACGAAGCCCCCAAACCCCTTCATGGGGGATCAATTCTCATGCCAGAGCTTGATAACAAGAGGTGAGGACACTTGATGCAGTCAGAAAAAACAGCAGGGGCAGAGGTGGGAGGAACTGCATGGCCTTGCTTCACCCTGAGGCTCCTGGTGAGGGAGCGGGTGGTGGAGGGTCTGGAGTGGAGGAGCTGGGAGCCATCCTAAGGGGCCAGGGATTTATTCTCCTGGCAAAGAGAAATTTACAAGGGGCTTTAAGTTGGGAGCATCACAGTTGATATTGAGTTTTATGTCTAACTGGATATAAACTCCAGGAAAACTTTGGGGGAGTAAGGCTAGAAAAAGAACAGCAGCTAGCGGACTGTGGCAGTTATTCAAGGGAGAGAAGGTGAGGAGCACAGCCAGGACGTAATTATTCATGGCAAGGAGCAAGCGTCTAGAAGAAGGAATAAATCTGATATTTATTATGTGCTGCACGGTTCCCAAGGGCTGAGCATATTTATTTAAACAATCAAAGCTATTTCCTTGGGAACTGTTAATATGTTCATGGGCACACAATAACAATCACTGGCTTCCGCCCATCCATTTATAAATTTTTCTGCCATTATTTCTGCCTGATTCTGCCTCTATTTCAGAGTTGGCTTCTTAGCGGCATCAGGAGACCTTTCCTGGGAGGGAAATTCACAGTAGAATTGACTCCGTGTGATTTTTTTTTTTTTTTTTTTTGAGTTTTTGGCCGGGGCTGGGTTTGAACCTACCACTTCTGGGATACAGGGCTGGCCTCCTACTCACTGAGCCACAGGCGCCGCCTCCCTGTGATTTTTTTGAAACCAGAAATTTTATAAAAGGGAGAGGCCAATGGTCCTATTTTGTAATATTAACTGAAATTACATGATAGAGGGACAATGAGGATTGTAACGTAACCCATAACTGACATTCTCTTAGACGACAGGCACCTTCCACATACCCAGCAATATTTCAGTCTCAATGGGGCTTCCCTGATTTGATACCTGCCATTAACCAGCAGATGAATTTCCTTTTTTGGCCTCATTATAGCATGATTGGAACGGTGTAGGGGGTAAAACAACCCCTACTTGTGTGTTTCTCGCCCTTTCTACGTGCAGCGTTCAAGCTCTTACATTTCATGTCCACAGTGTATCCTAAAAAGGGCTGATAGCCCAGGCAAGCGCAGCTCATTGACAAGGGCACTGTAAACAACGAAGGAATTTCACAGCATCACTCTCCTCTTTGCCGCTCTTTGTGTGATCAGGACTCTGACTTCACAGAATTAAAAAGTCTCAAGGAATTAAGCCGCTTGCCAGGAGGGGGGGGCAGGCAAACCCCACCTGCCTGAGAAACACCCACCCAGGGAGCCGCTGCTCCCTGGGTCTTGCTGTCTGGCCTCCCAGTGAGAGAGGTTCTATGTATATTCTGGGCACAACTTTCATTTTCATGGGTTGGCAAGAGTACCCAGATCTGTGTAACTATCTAGATGCTATATTCTACCTAACGGTTGTTTCGAATGTTTCTCTGAAGTGAAAAGGTAAAAACCTGTTCTCTTTTCTCTTTGTAGATTTTGATTTACGGAAATGAATTTGACAAAAGAGTCTTTGTGCCTGCTGAAAAAATCGCGATTAACTTTATCAGCCTCAGTATTTTGGATGATGCTAAAATTTCTCATCAGGATGCCGGTTTACTGGAAAAAAGCATCAGTGATGTCCCCGACCTCGATGACCGCGAGCCCAGCAGGAACCCTGAGCCTCCTCAGGCGGAGGAGGAGGTGAAGCACTTAGGGTACGCTTCGCATTTGGTGGAAATTCTCTGCGACCCTGAGGACAACGCCCCCGGTGCTTCCCTCCCCCGGCAGGAGGCATTCAGCAGAACCATCCCCGCCGAGAGAAGGGGCCTGGACCGTGAGTTCGACGTAAGGACCGCTGACATTCGTGTGGCGCCCGAGGCTCCAGGGCTCAGCTGGCAGCAGGAGGCTTCCGGCCTGGGGAGCTTGGGTGAGCACCAGGCGGCCCTGGTGGGTGCAAAACTGGACCCCCCCGCGCCACTGTGCTCCCGCGCCCCTCAGCTGCGAGACTTGCTCTCCCAGGGACAGGAGCTCGAGGACTCCGCAGAGGGGCCTGAGGAAGAGCCCGCAGCGACGCTGGTCGATTGGGACCCTCGGACTGGCAGGCTGTGTCTATCTTCCCTGTCTCACTCCCACCAGGACTCAGAGGGCTGGGAGCGCCCTGAGGACGGCCGGCTGGCACAGCAGGGCCTGCTAGCCGGGCTCTACCAGGCACCGGCGGAAAATGAAACCTATCTCCTGCAATTCATGGAGGAATGGGGTTTATATGTACAAATGGAGGACTAGTGCCAAACCCTCCCTCGGCCGGCCCCCATCATGTGTCCATGGGATGCCACCAGATGAGGGACCCGACAAGATGGTACCTACGGGGATGAAAGGAGTTTATTCCCACTTCTCAGTGTTTGTGAGAATTGCTTATTTTTTCTCTCTGTGCTCACGGCACTTGCCCGGTCCTGCCGCCTACCAGTGCTTGGTTCAGGTACACGGGTCTCTTAGGAAGGCAGGGCTGGGAGGCCCCAGCAGTGCTGTGGTGGCCTGTTTTATTATACAGAGGAAGCGATTAATAGATGTTTGCCCAATTGGGTGCCGAATTTATTCAGGTGGTTCATTATTTGCCAACAAGCACACTTCTACCATTATTTTCTGGTTGTGTACCATGTGTCTAGAGCACTGTCAAAATATTTCATAATAATCGTAGACGTGCTACTATTTCAGAATTTGGTTATGGTGAGAATGAAGAGATGCTTAAAACACACACACCTATCGCCACTAGGCTGGCGGTAAGTTAGTCACCTGTAAAGACCTCAACCCCCTATCCAACCCTAATAATACATGGGTAGAGTGAATAAATCAGGCACAGGCCTTCAGGATATCTCACACTTTTGCCTCATTGAAGACGTCAAATTGAATACGAGTATTTCTGGAGTATAAACATAAATTCTTATTTTGTAATCAGAAAAATGCCCTCTCAATAATTTAGCAGGGGCTTCCTCAAATTTAATCGAAAAGAAAATGCCATCAGTTTATAATAGAATATAACATTTACTGTTGGAAATGTGTTTTCAAAAAGATATTCTGTACAGTAGAAAGTCGTTCAACAGTTGAAGTACTGTGTTACCATTATACTGTTAAATATTCTATTGAAATAGGGTGTACCTCAAAGACTTTTGAATATGTATGAATATCTCTGTCCACACAGTATGAAAATCGGTAAATAAGCACAGCACATGCAAAAGAAGTATGTTAGATAAATATGTGAAGGAAAGTTTATTAAAATTTGATATAATTTACTGTGGTAACTAAAGTATACCATGAAAGAACACCTTTCTAGTTAAATTCTAATAACTGTTCCAATCTCCTTTACCACTTCTTAAGAGAATTAAATTCTGTAATTACACTGCATTAAAATAGGATAGAATCTTTTAAGGTGAGTCATATAAAATTGTTGACAGTTGGCTGTTTTTAATCTGCAGAAACAGCAACTTCAAATGGTTTTGCCATAATATCTATCTGTTTCAGTCACAGATTTATAATCTATTGGTGCTCTTTCAGGAAAACAGACATCCACATTTCCTTATTTATATTTTTGGCACAGGCAGACAACCCTGGTAGGAGAGAGGGTTTCCGGAGTCATGATCTTTTGCAGTTGTCTACAAAATCTGAACTGTTTTGGATCTGCCAGTTTAATTTGGAAAATAATTATATTCATCAGAGTGTTCTGTTCTTCTCAGTCTTTATAAAAATGATTCTGCCAGTTCTGAATACCAAATTTATAAAACTATCTGTAATAGAAGTTCAGGAGTAGGAATGAATGAGTTGTTATTAAGAGCAAAAGGAAAATAAAATGATGGGTGAAACTGTGGCTTGTTAATTTCATTCACAAAATTTTAAATGAACAACTACTACACCCTTCAGTGTCCTCGTCTGGCAAATAGAAATAACAACTTCCTTGGGGTTGTTTTGAGGGTTAAATGAGTTAGACCAGTGCTTATCAACCTGTGTGCCATGGCACACTGGTGTACTGTGAGAGGATCTTAGCTGTGCCTCAAAAACTTTTAAAGATCATTAATTAAATTATTTTTGAAAAAGTTCAAAGCACAGTAAGTATATTCGTTTTTTTACTCTTTTTTTCTCATCAATGTAATTTAAGTGTACCACGGAAGCATAACTATAGGTTCAAGTGTGCTGTGAGTTAAAAAAAAAAAGGTTGCAAATCACTGAATTAGACTGTGGAAGACACTTAGACACTGCTTGGCGCCTACTGAATACTCCATGTTTGATACCGTCATTAACTGCCAGACAACCTGCTTAGCCCCAGACTGGGAACCAGCTAGATATAAGACTATATATTTTTTTGACATATGACTATTTTGATTCAAAGGCAGACCTTGCCTAACTTTATTGTTCTTACCTGAAAGTACAATAGTAATTTGCTTCCTACTTTTGCCTTCATGATTGAAATGTTTCAATGGTTGAAACACATTTTCTGGCTTTGTAAAAGGAAGTCTAATTCTGGGTTTCTCTTACAGCTGTCATTCCAAGCACATCAGGAATGTCGAGCTTTTCTCTAATTTCACTGCTTCAGTACTTTGTCACACACACATACACAGACATGCATATATATTCAAACATGAGCATATAATTCGTATTTCTTGTGGCGGAGGGGACAGCTTCTTAGATGTCATGTGTCTGTGGCCAGACTTCGCCAGCTCCAAGAAACTTTCCCCTGGTCCTCTTCAGATTTCATCCCTAGGCCTGAGATTCAAATGCAGCAGAGAAGTTGAAATTTCAGAGTCTCCGACAAGTGCTGTCAGCCCTGTGTATCCATGGGTTCTGTATCCGTGGATTCAACTAGCCACAGATCAAAACTATTCAAAGGAGAAAAATCCACAAAGTTCCAAAAAAATGAAACTTGAATTTGCTTTGCACTGAGTACTGTGCTGAATCCAGTCTAATGAGGCGATGTACAGGCAGTGATTTAGATATTACACGCAACTGAGAGAGGATTTAAAGCTTATGAGAGGCCAGCTAGGTGGCTTGTACCTGTAACCTCAGCGGTTTGGGTGGCCAAAGTGGGGCAATGGCTTGGAACAAGGAGTTTGAGACCAGCTGGGGCAACATAGCAAGATCATATCTCAAAAAAAAAACATTTGTCTGGTGTCGTTTTGTGTACCTCTAGTCCCCACTACTTGGAAGGAGGAGGATCGCTTGTGCCCAGGAGTTTGAGGTTGCAGTCAGCTATGATGACAGCACTTCAGTCCAGCCTGGGAGACAGAGTGAGAGCAAAGGAAGGAAGAAAGGGAGAGAGGGAGGGAGGGAGGAAAATAGGAGAATGTGTGTAGCCTATCTGCCATTACTACGCCACTATGCCATTTTATAAAAGGGACTTGAACATCCATGGATTTTGGTACCCTGGGGGTTCTGGAACCCCACAAATATCAGAAGACAACTATATTATTTATCCTATCACTGATTATTCCCGGAATTTTATATACCACTTCCATATGAGATAAATGTTCCTCATGAAAACATCTGTTAGTGGCTCTATTTCCGCACCCTCAACAACTGGTGAATAAAAATCCCACCACTATGAAATGGGTGACACCTGGTATTTACATTTTGCCCCTGGAAAGAAGTAGGGGAAGTAAACTTGTCCCTGCAGCTTGGAAAATGGGAACGATCTGGTGTGCTCAGGCTGAGCTCAACTAGAAGGGAATCACTATGGAGAAAAGCTGTTTGTGCAGCTCGGAGCACAAGTCTGCCCAGCGTGGTAAATCTAATAAGAACATTAAACAGAGGACTTGATCATCACGGATGGGTGCACCTGGGTCATAAATCAAACTCTCCCTGGCCCACACATTACCACCCTCACATCTTGCAGATGAATTCTTGCTAAATTATCTTAAAAGAACTATTTTTCTCTATTTCCTGTTTAATTCCCCACATCACATCTTCCATAAATCTTCTATCTACAGTTTTTTTCAAAGACTTTGCTCAAAATATGTGCCTATATTTTTTTAAATAAATAGTGCTATGATTGTATTTTAATAGTAATGTTTTTATTATAGAGGACTATAGACAATACTATCTATATTAAGATAGATACGCAGATACTCCTTGCAGACTAATTAGAAATAAATGAGGTGGGAAAAGAAAAATTACCCAGAATTTAACCACTGCAAACATATTAGAATAGAAAAATGATTCTCAAACAAGGGAAACTTTGTTCCCCAGGGGACATGTGGCTATGTATGTCTGGAGACTTGTTTGTCACTACCGAGAGGTTGGGTCCTGCTAGTGTCAGGAATTCACAGTGAGCAGGGATGCTCTGGACCTTCCAATCTACCCACCATTTCTACATGCTTCACAAGACCCTGAGCTCAAAATTAACAAGAGTTAATTACAACTACACATGGCAATTAATGTGTTACAAAAGTACCTGACACAAAAAAGTCAGCAACTTTTTTAAAAGCACCAGAAAGCATATGTTAGAAAGTTCATAGGATCATTGTTCATTTTTTAAAAATCTAAAAAGAACGCAAATGCTTATAAGCAGGACAAAGCTTGGCATCATGAATGAATTTCACAAACATAACTTTGAGCAAAAAGAGGGATTCCTATAAGCATCTAGGTATTATAGAGGACAATTTCACTTTTATAAGTTCTCTGAACATGCAAAATTAAAACACTATACCTGAGAGTGACAAAAAAATGTACACACATTTTAAGCGATCTCGTTGGAAGTAAGATCGATCACTCCCACACAGTGTACGAATTGTGGGTAAAGCAGCTGTGCATAGCATGTCTAGTTACAGTTGATCAATAACAGTATTTCCGATTCAACTTTGAAAAGTAATACTTAGGTAACATCTGTTAAAGGGTTTTTGGTACCCTCTTTATTGTTAGGGATATATATAGATAGAGTAAAACTATAAAGAAAGACAGGGTAATGACAAAGTTCAGAATTATTTTTCCTCCTTGGGAACCAGGACAGAGCAGGAAGGAGCTCATTGGAATTGGCAATGGTCTCCTAAAACAATGGTAGAAACACGGGTATTCCTCTGGTCATTCTTCTTTAACCTGAGCATGTATATTATATATGCCCTATACATGGAGCAGGTATATTTAATTAAGCAAAACAATAATGTATTGCCAAAGCCCCTGAATTTTAGTGTTTTTGCCCTGGGTTCCATATTCAGTATAAGCTTTGCGATATTGGTCAAGGCATTTGGAATCATGAGGGTTGTTATACATTTTCCCTGGGAAGTTGGAAACTGATATATTAGTGGTCATATTCTGTTTGCAAAGCTACTTAAGTTTCCAAAGTTTCGACTAAGTCTAAAATTCTGATCAGAAAAGAGTTGTTGACAAATTGAGTTAATTGAGTTTCAATACTGAAGGGTATGAGCTTAAAATCTTGCTTTGCTGAAACCTGTCATTATTATAAAAAAAAACAAAACCTGCACCTGGCAGGAAATGCAGAGGACATGTGATTCACATAAACTTCTGAAATTGCAAGCACCTTTTTCCTACTCATAGGAAATAATGTGTTAATAAGTAATAAGATCTCTGGCAGGCCCGCAGGCTGTCCCACTGACAAAAATTACATGGAATAGACAAATCCCTTTTTGACAAAGCAGCTAATACTTGATTTCTGCTAACTGGTCTTAGCACGCAGGGAGGAAGGATTAGAGGTTTAGAATGTTCCGCCTTTACACTTTACATCTAACTGCTTCTTTCTACGCTTGCTTTGGTTACAAATGCTTAGTGACCATCAGCAAACAGAGAATGTTTGCTTTTCCTAAGGTGCATATTTCCCACTAGCTTGTTGTCACCAGCTTCCAAAATGAAAGATTGGTGAAATTACAGATTTAAACACCACATCTACATAGAAACACTTTTAATCCAGACTTTAAACATTTAACCTCTGGAGGGCGGGGTGTATAAAAGTATAAACAGAAATGTAATTAAGGCATTTGTATAATTAAGTATAATTAATGTTTCTTGTGAGCAACCCACGTCCACAAAACTAGGATAAATATCAGGAGTGCTGTGTTCATTCTGAGCATCACATTTTAACAAGGGCTTATAGACAACCAGAAAATGATGGGAGGAGGGTCTATACTCCAGGACATAAGAGGAAGTGCAGAGAGAGAACCCAGGATTTAGCCCTGAGAGCCTGGGTAGGATATTCCTGTGAATGTCTGTTGCTTCAGAGAATGGAATTAGGACACACTTTTGGGAATCACTGGAAGGCAGGGCTCAGTTCTGAGTAAAGAAGGCTTCCTATAATTAAATGACAGCTATAAATGCTTACCCATATGAGGTACTGAAATTTTTGTCCCCAGAAGGGTTCATGTACAGGTTAGTTTCTGCCAAAATTTTTGCAGGCAGATTCCTCCATGGAGCTGGGAGTTGGAATAAATGGTCTCTAAATGTCCCCTCTACCTCTAAATGTCTAAGTGCAGTATGGAAAAACGGTATTTGAAATCATCTTTATTTCCACCCCTTTTCCTCCTTTTTCTTCCAGGCAATTTACTAGCTTGTAATTCATTTCTGTTCTTTATAAATTGCCATAGGCTTGTCCTTTGTCTTCAGCTAAGAGGTGTCATGGAGTGCCTTTCCTTGAATATGACACAGCTGAGGACTTGGCACCAGACTGATAGCTCCAAGTTTTCATCCCTGCAAGAAATGAGTTTGAGTTTAGAAATGTCATCATTCCTGGGCAGAACCTGTGGCTCAGTGCGTAGGGTGCTGGCCCCATATACTGAGGGTGGCGGGTTCAAACTCAGCCCCAGGCAGCTAAAACAGCAGTGACAACTGCAACAAAAAATAGCCAGGCATTGTGGCAGGCACCTGTAGTCCCAGCTACTTAGGAGGCTGAGGCAAGAGAATCACCTAAGCCCAAGAGTTAAAGGTTGCTGTGAGCTATGACGCCACAGCACTCAACCGAGGGTGACAAAGTGAGACTCTGTCTCAAAAAAAAAAAAAGTGTCATCTTTCCCCATCCCTTTTTCATTGCTGTCATGCTTACACAAGTCCCTTTTATTTATTTATTTATTTATTTATGTTTTCTTTAATGAAGTTTTTGGGTTGCCAGAAAAGGAAATCCTCTACAAGCAAAGCTCAGAAGCCGTCCTGTTTCAGTAAGTCTCTCTCTGACTCCTAGACCAGGACTAGGCATTATTAGAACAACTGCGTGTCACGGAAGTGTTAACAGAGGGTAGGTTTGCATTTTTAATACACTGTCTATATCACTTTTCCATCTCAATAAATCTGGTCTTATCCTAATTATCCAGAAAACCTCAAAGGCAGTTATTAGCATGGAGCTCTCTTTGCTGGAAGTCTCAAGGTATGACCTTAAGTATAACTTAGCCGGGATCTTCTTTTGCACTCCACGTCTCAGGGGTACCTACATATAAAAATCATATTGTCCTTTTCAACAGATAGAAAAGGTGAAAGTGACATGAAAAGAGGTAGGAGGAAGGGAAGACACCTTCGTATCCCCAGCACCTTGCACGGTGTGCAGCACCCAGCTCATGCAGCACCTGTGATGAGCAAATGAGTACATTGACAGCGTGAGCAAAGGCGCTGGGCATAGCAGTGCTGGCTCTGCACAGCTGGGAAAGACATGCGAGTAACTCCACCAATATTCTCATATGTAACACATCACTTGACGTCTAGGATGTAAACTCCACCAAGGCAGGGATTGTTTTTCACAGATATGTTCCTAGCACCAAAAATAGTAATATAAATACATATTTGTTGATGGAACGTATGAATAAATGATCTTAAAGATGATAGGAATTAGTGCTCAGAAACAGATCCATACAATAGTTAACTGATCTTTGAAAAAGACACAAATGCAATAAATGGAGAAAGGATGGCATATTCCACAAATGGCACTGGAACAACTGGACATCCTTCCCCCCCACAAAATAAAACCCTGAATCTAGACAAATATCTTCCACCTTTCACAAAAATTAACTCAAAATGGATCATAGACTAAATGTAAAAGGCAAAAGATAAAACTGCTAAAAGAAAGCAGATAGAAAATCTAGGTGTTTTAGGGGGTTGGCAATGAGTTTTTAGTTATTACAAAAAAAGCACAGTCAAGGAAAGGGCTCTTGACCAAGGGAGGAGTGGGCACCTGGTCTCTGAGGAATACATGCGCGTGTACTTTTTTTTGGATTTTTGAGACCAAGTCTCTCTCTGTCACCCTGGGAGAGTGCCATGGCATCATAGCGCACAACAACTTCAAAATCCTGGGCTCAAGTGATTTTCTCACCTCAGCCTCCCCAGTAGCTGGGACTTACAGACACCTGCCACGATGCTTGGCTAATTTTTCTAATTTTTTCAGTAGAGACAAGGTCGGGTCTTGCTTTTGCTCAGGCTGGTCTCCAACTTGTGAGCTTAAGCAATCCACCTGCCTCAGCCTCCCAGAATGTCAGATCACAGGTGTGAGCCACCGCACCAGGCTGCACTTGTACTTTGAAGGAAAGTTCAGAATGCAGGCAGAACGCAGGCAGCAGGCCCAAGTGAGGCAGGAGGAGCCTGGGAGGAGAGGAGGCCAGGGGCAGACAGAGGCCAGATCATGAGCCTTTGTGGCTCCTAGGAGTCTGGGTTGCACTTTAATACCAATGGAAAGCCACTAGAGAGTTGAAAGCAGAAGACTGGTATGATTTTTTATAGTCAATAAACGTCAGTTCAACCTGAATCTGAATGAGTCTGTGATGGTGGATCAGTGGGCATCGTCAATTATTAAAGAGAGAAGATGGCGGAAAACATGAGTGGTTCTAGGGCAGTGTCTTTCGACATTTTTATTTTTTTTAATCACATGGCACATTTGAACCTGTAGTTAAACTTCCATGGCACACTTAAATTACGTTGTTAAAAAAAAAAGTAAGAAAAGAAGAATGTATTTACTGTGCTTTGAACTTCTTCCAAAAATAATTTAATGAATGATCTTCAAAAACTTTCATGGCACCCTGGTTGGAAATCACTAGACTAGGGTTTTAGGGGGTAGAGGGTTGTTTTTGGTTTTTATTTTATATGCATCTTTGTTTTGCTCGGAGTTTTTGAATAAAGCATGATTTGACTCTGGCGAATATTAACTTGAGATACTTGCACTATGGTCCTGTGGAGAGGTCAAGGAATAGATGGGAATACAAATCAAAAAGTGCAGGAAAAGGTAGAGCTTAACAATGAAATCATCATTGTCATAAATTAGAATCACAGGCAAAATAGCTAAGGAAGAGTATAGACTACAAAGATGGGAAGCCAATGATAGAATCGTGGGAAATGCAGCACTTACAGAGAGAGCAGAGGAAGGGAGTCTAGGCACAGGAGAGAATGGAAAAATTATAATGGTAACTACTGCCAGGCCCATATGGCCTCTAGCAAAGGAATAAAAAACCCAAAGTGAGACATTTCTAGAGATATTGCAATCAAAATTCTTCTGAGGTCAGAAGAAATAGCTTGAAGCATACAACAGAGGCAATACTATCTTCTGCATCAGCAAAATACACTTCTAATGAAGGGGAATAGGTTGAGGATATGAGCAGAGCCCTAGTCACAAAGGAATTGGGTCCCAGAAAATTTATCGTACAAAAATCATGGGAGAAATACACATGACTACAGCCGGAAGATGTTCATCACTGCCTTTATAGTAGCCAAGATTTTTAAATAATTCGCATCCCCAATAATAAAAATTAATGAATGATATTACATCTATATGAGGCAAAATGAGGCAGGCATTAGAATAAAGGAAAGTATCCACGTTGTATTAAGCAGGAAAATGTTTTTCAAAGCAATGGAATATATCACATGCTATAAATGTATGTGCATAGTTTTTCTTTCTGCTTACCTGTTTGCATTTTTCACCAAGGGCATATATTGCTTGTGACATTGTTCAAGTATTTTTAAAAGAAAAGAGTGGACATTCCATTACAAGCACATTTACTGTATCATTAGCGCCACTCTCAGGGACAGAGAGGCCTCTCGGCCTGCATTTTTCAGGACCAACCCTACTAAGAAAAAGAAATTAGGATGGAATTAGTGAGGATTAAGTGAACACTTCCCAACAGTGTTATAAAGGACACACTGCATATAAGCTCAGATGGGACCATTCAAAATGCATTTGAAATAAAGAAGTAAATTCAGATGAATACAGCAGAAGATGATTAATAATAATCCCATGAGATGTCTACCTAGCTGAAATTAGGAAAATAAGTAGGGTCTAGTGTCTGTAAAAATAATGATATCTCCTCAAGGCAATCACAGAACAAGGAATCCCATACAACCTTGCAAACCTTTACCCTGGAATTGTAATTGTTTGAAAGAACTGAAGTATACTCTGGAGTTGCAAGTGGGGTGGACTTTTTAAAAGGTTTTCATACTACTAGGTAGAAAACAAATACTCACGAATAAAAGCCACTTTTGGTTTGTATAGAATTTGAAATACAAATATACAATTGTTTAAGTAAGTACCTTAACCTTAAACAAGTCTGATTTTTAAATGCCATTTGAGGTCAGGGTGTGGTGGCTCACACCTTTAATCCTAGCACTGCTGGGGAGGCTGAGGTGGGAGGATTGCTTGAGGACAAGAGTTCAGGATCAGCCAGAGCAAGAGCCAAACCCAGCTCTACTAAAAATATTAGTAGAAAAAAATAGAGCGTGTTGGCATGTGCCTGTAGTCCCAGCTACTGGTGAGGCCAGGCAGGAGGATTGCCTGAGCCCAGGAGTGGGAGGTTGCAGTGACCTATGTTGATGTCACTGCACCCTATCAGGTAACCAGAGTGGGACTATGTCTTGAAAAATAAATAAAATAAATGTCATTTAAGGTGAGGTGGTATTGTAGAAACAAATTATTAAAGTGTCAAAGTTTACAAGAATTTTATAAAGACTCCCTATACATCTGCTGGGGAGAGTTAGTAAATATAACTATCTCTGTGTTATATCTGTATTTACAGAGAAAGTATTTGTTGATGGAATATATGAGTTCATGTGTTTGTTTGTTTGTTGAGACAGAGTCTCACTTGTCGCCCTTGGTAGAGTGCCATGGCGTCATAGCTCACAGCAACCTCAAACTCTTGGGCTGGAGCAGTTCTCTTGCCTCAGCCGCCCAAGTAGCTGGGACTACAGGCGCCAACTACAACGCCCAGCTATTTTTAGAAATGGGGTCTCACTCTTGATCAGGCTGGTCTGGAACTCCTGAACTCAGGCAATCCATCCGCCTTCGCCTCCCAGAGTGCTAGGATTACAGGCGTGAGCCACTGGGAGCATTGTCCCTAAATGATCTTTTAAAGATGACATGAACGAGTGCTGACAAGCAGACCCACACAGCAGTTAACTGATCTCTGATGAAGGCGCAAAGGCAGCAGCACCTAAGAGTTAAATTTTGGGACCCTCAGCAAAATTTCAGAAAATCCCAGAATTGAGCTCAGAATGCACAATCTCAGCATGTCTTTGGCCAAAAAGGCTCTGGGGTTTCCAGAACTGCTGGGGCAGTCCTCGCTGGGCAGCAAAAGGGCTGCCCTGGGAGGGTCTGGGTTCCGCTCTGCTCTCAGGCTGGGGACCGAGCCGCCCCTCCCTCCCCTGTCGCCTCCCTCCCCTGCGGAGAGGCTTCCAGGCAGGTGGGCGGCTAAGCGCAGGGGAGAGGAGTGAGCCACGGCTTCCTGAACTGCTGCAGAAGGTCAAATCCAAAAGGCTCCACCTGATCCCACAGTCTTCCCAGGAGAGTCTGGCATCTTTTCATCCCCACCCCTCTGTGGGCAAGCACCCCTTGAACTCAGAAACCCAAGGAGGGGTAGTCACCGTGCCCTGCCTCGCTTCGGGTGGCTTTAGGCTGACCACGTCCCTTAACAGCCATGGCTCCTGGTTGGGGGTAGCAAGTCCAGGAAGAGGTGATGAGAGCCCGGTTTCTCCGCCTCCATGATTTTTGGCAGACCCCTCTCAGCTAAATGCTTCCAGAGAGATCTCTCCACAAAGAGGTGGCTGGAGTGGGAACAGGTCAGCTCAGGTTCACATCTGCAGAAAATCACAGCTGCTTCAGGAGGAGTCAAAAGTAAAAATAAAGAAGGCATGACTTCTCCAACCAAGGGACACAAACCATGACCCTGAACTGTCCATTGCCCATTTACTTTCGGTTCAAGCTCGCTATCCTACTCCCACTCACCTCCCTGCAGCCCTGAGTTCAGCTTAGAGATTTTATAATGATGAGATCTGCTATTCGAGCTCACAGAGATTTGGCAATCTGATATAATAAAGTATATTGGGAGTGTTTTTGGAAGCTGGTTTTCCTTCTGCGATTTGATGCTTGTTTTATTTTGTTTCTGTTCCTGCTTCACAGCCAACTGAGATTTTACAGCTGATTTTTCTCAGACATATCAACCATGACTCATAGCTATTTGATAAAGGATAAAATGCTTCTATTTCTCAGGCTTTAGCTTTGAAAATTAAACATTCAAATGAAAAAACAATCACATCCATGTTGGTGATTAAAATCATGAAATAGTTATTTTCCGAGAAGCTTCATCATGCATCAATATTTTGTTCCCCTTTGTCCAACTCTGACCTAATTCTGAGCTTTGCTTTTAAGCGCCTCTTGACTTAACTCATTGTTTACAAGTTGCCTTTCAAAGATGAGCTTTTTCAGAGTAGAAGCCTCTGAGGAACCTTCTAGGGATTAGAAGGTTTAGTCTCTGAGGTCAGCCAAATGAATCCTCCTTCCCTTTAGACAGAATGACAGCCCTTCCCTGGACCTGTGATCCCGCAGAGTGCCTGTGGGGACACAGCTGCCCCAAGGGCCCTGGGGTGCCACTGTGTGCCTCTGTACACACACCTCAGCTGGCTAGTCAGGGAGCTAATTGGTGTCTACTACCATAAAAGCAGCTGGAAACCTGAGGAGGCAGAAAGGCTGCCTGTCAGGATATTAGGAGGATCCGATCAACTAAGGCAGCAATTCTCCTTAGAGAACTGGTTTGAAAGAGAAATACATCTGGAGCCAACCGCTGTCTGCTCCAAGACCAAAGACATCCATAAATTTCCTGTGTCTTATCTTACTCCCTAAAGGGAGATGACTAGGAAAGGTCAAGGTTATATTAATTTGTTTCCACAAATCAAATAAAGACATGGTTAGTAAGTATCCACCATATTTGGGCACCCGGGACGTAAGGATAAACGTTGGGTACCTTGCCCTCAAGGAACTTACAGGCCCTCTTCGTATACCAGTCATTTAGAATGACGTGCTTTCTTCACCAGCAGGGACAGTCACTGCTAAATGGGTTTTTGCATTTCTCTGACCTTTTGTCAGTGATTCCCAAGTCTTCCTTGAAAATGTCAGCCGTAATAAGTAGATGCCCTCTGGAAAGACAGAAGCCTCTTTCTTCACACCAGCCAGAAATCTGAGTGACATCCTGGATTCTTCCTTCTCCCTCGCCCCTCACTTCCAATCTGTCATCCTTCAGTGCAAATTCTTCCTCCTTGATTTTGCAGACCTTACACATTTCTCCATGTTCACTGCCACTGGTAGGTGAGGGATTCTAGCCTCTCACCTGGGATACTTGACATGCCTTTTAGCTCATGCTCTGGCTTAAGCCTTACCTGGTGCTTACTCATTCTCCACACTCTACTATACTTGCCTGTGCATCATCAAATGTCATGCTAGGTTAGAAGCTGCTGAAGGCAGACACCAAATCTTTAATCTCTGTGTCCTGGGCACCAAGCTAGTAGCGGTCATTCAGCCCATGCTAATTAAATGTGTGCAAGAATGATGATGTACGCTTTTATGTGCTAAATGTCTCCAACCTCCAGTGATTTTATAATTTCTTCTTTTCGGTTACTCTCTATACTTCAGCAACGCACTACTACCCTAATAAATTGTTAGTTTTAATCCACAGTGGTTGGCAAACCGGATAATGAAAGTTATTTAGACAGTGAATAGTAAGGGCGAGCAGGCTCTGACTGAGTCCCTCTCCTACAACGAAAGCAAATGAGATTCAATGCATTGATTCTGTGAAAACTATTCCAGTGCTTCAGGCAACTTTGTTCCATCGCTGTGTTCCAGACTACAGAAGCTGCAATGAAGCCTGACTTCTAGGTAACTAAGGTCTTAACTATATTAAATATTTTGGTAACCAGGGATTTTAATTTACAGTTTTATTTTCATAGGAATCTTTCAGATATGTTTCTGAAAATATATAGCAAGAGTCTTGGTTTCCCTAATTATTTACAATAAATATGATTCTTACCAAAAATAAGTTCTTATAATTTGTCTTGGTGAAAATATTACTATTTCTATTTTTATTTATCATCTTTGTTAACTTTTTCAAGCACAGTTTAATTGTAAGTGATACAGGATGTCAAAAACATCCAGGATGTTAAAATGAATTTGGAGTACCCTTAACTAGAAACATAGGAACATTTGCATTATGCTGTTGAAAATAGCCACCTAATCATGTTCTTAATGGGCTCTTTATCAATGGAAAGCTACTCAAGACCGTCCTGAAATACTTCCCAGCACAGAGCACTGGTTTCTGCTTTTCCATTTTAAATTGTGGTTCGCTGTATTTATTTATTGGAGTGACGAAGCTGTGTACTATTATAAAAGGAAGTTGAGCATTGAGCCGATTGATTCTCTGTGAAAGTGTTGTAATTGCCACAGTTGGGGCTATAAGTCCAGCCCACACCTCCTCCTCTGAGATTATCTTCCACCTGAGCCCCAGCAAATAAGGGCCTGGACAGCCAAGTACACCTGCATGGCTCTGGCCCATTGGCACAGAAGGACATCTGATGCTGGACCAGCACATCCATAGGCTGGGCTAAGGCAATTAGACTCTTTTCCCCAGAAATTGAGAATGGGCTCTGAGACAGAATTAGTGGATTGATGTTGAGTACTTGATGTGATAAGTCAGGTAGGGTGAGCGTGGAAGCAGCTGATCTAGAGACAGAGAAAGAGGAGAAAAGCAGGGAGAGGAACCACTCTGAGGCCTAATACAAAGAGTGTGACCTCACTTCAGAGCGTGATCAGCCATACCCGTGGTGGGACCCAGTGAAAAATGAAAATTTGGAGAAAGAAAGGGGGAAATGTTGTTAAAAGTAACAAAGTATAAAGATTTTTTTCTATAAAAATATTACATTATTTATATTAAATGTCATAGGGCATACATATTAGCTTGTATCACCATACAAAATACGGCTAACTGGGGGCTTAAAAAACAGACATTGATTTTTTTCACAGGTCTGGAGGCTGGAGGCCCAAGATGGAGCTGCCATCTGAGTTGGATTCTGCTGAGGCCTCTCTCTTCCTGGCTTGCTGACAACCAACCTCCTTCTCATGTGTGTTCACATGGCCTTGCCTCTGTGTGCAAGCTGAGAAAGAGTATTCTCTGCTGGCTCTTCCTCTTCTTAAAAGGACACCAGTTCTATCAGATTAGGGCCCCACCCTTTTGACTTCATTTAATGTAATTACCTCCTTAAAAGCCCGATTTCCAAATACAATCACAACATAAGAGTTTTGGGAGACAAACTTCAGTCCATAATAAGGGAGAATAGTGATACAGTGATTTAACACTAAAAACTCACAAGTTAAAGAAAATACCTTGGTGTCGTAATCTTATATAATATAGTAAATGATATATGTATTATTTCTTTTCTATCTACAGATTTCTTCTCTCAGTTTTTCACCAACAATATAGTCCTTCCTTGGTATCTGAGGGAGATTGGTTCCATCCCCTGCTCAGATAGCAATATTCTCAGATGCTCAAGTCCCTTATATAAAATGGTATAGTATTTGCATATAACCCACATACATCCTCCTGTATACGTTAAATTATAACTAAATTGTTTAAATAACTAATATATATAAATGCTATAGAAATAATTGCCATGCTTTATTTTTAACATGCATTATTTTTTATTGTTGTTTTGTCCTTTTTATTTCTTTTCCCAATATTTTCAATCCTTGGCTGCTTGAATCTGTGGATACAGACCCCACGGACACAGAGGGCTCCCCATACTTTATGAGTGTATTATCTTGACTGATCTCAAGATGCCTCTGGCTCACTTCTTCGAATTTATTTACTAGGTCATCAAAATTTATACTTTTGGCAACTTCATTTTCAATTGATATAATTGAAAGCAACATGAGTTGCTCTTGGAAAATGCAAGATTGCAAACAACTTTTGGCAAGTCTTAATTTTGAAGAAAATCTTTTTGCTGATGCAAATGTTACTGGAGCAGTTAGGAATATTTTATAGGCTGTGCCAATATCGGGATAAATAGCTGATAAATTATTTTCAAATATAAATCATAGTACATCTAGAACTGAAAATCCTTATAGAATATTTTTCTAAAAAGATTTAACTCTTCATAAAAACCAAAAGCCTGTATCTTTTTTTTTTTTGAGACAGAGTCTCACTATGTTGCCCTCCATAAAGTGCTGTGGCATCACAGCTCACAGCAACCTCAAACTATTGGGCTCAAGTGATTCTCTTGCCTCAGCCTCCCAAGTAGCTGGGACAACAGACACCCACCTCTATGCCCTCGTTGTAGTTGTCATTATTGTTTAGCAGGCTGAGGCCAAGGTTCCAACACAACAGCCAAGGCATATATGGCCAGCGTCCTAACCACTGAACTACTGGTGCCAACCCCCAAATCCTGAATTCGATTTTAAATGTGACCTTGTACAGCACTTTAATATTTCCTCCTACATTTTCTGTAACCCGAGGTTTCACAAGATACTGACTTGATGATTTAATCACCTGTTTGTGCATTCCATTACTGTGTCTTCAATTACAAGAGAAAATTTAATTCTAAAATTGTCTTCTTCATTAATGATTGATTCATCTGATGCTTCATATGAAAATAGTGTTATTTTCTATCAAATGAGGCGGTCTTTAAACTTGATTCCTATTTCTAAGCTTATGGATATTTGTTTTGCAACCTTGGAATAGTTTTCAAAACCAGAGATTTTAAAGAAATGATAATCTGAAGAATGCTAATAACTCTGACTGCTTTTATTGCAATACTGATGTGTATACTTTTATTTTGTAATAATTTACTGACAAAGTTTTACTATGGAAGAGCCAGGAGCAGGGCCTGGCCAAAGAGTTCAGATTTGTTCGATGCCCCAGAGACAGGCTGCAGTAACAGACAGCAAACTGGCCTGGCGCGCCAGATCCTGGCACTGCGCTCACGTCCCCTGTGGAGTGCCTGCTCTCTCCAGGGTCACAGCTGCTTCTGCTATCATCATCACCACCACCAGTCTGGGCTCAGTACCAACCGTGGCTATGCAGCCAGGCTAACTACTTGGCTCACACGTTGCCCATGGCATGCCGTGTCACGGCTGAGCTAACAAGGGTGCACTCGCACGCTCCATTGTCCCAGCAGACTCACAAAACACAAATCCAAACACAAAATTAATAATTTTAATTTTATGCTCAGTGAATTTTAATGCCCAGCAACAGCAGAACATTAAGCCAAACACAGAGCCCCCGCTGAGCTCAGGGCCCTAGATAGCTGCACAGGCACTGCCCATGAACCTACCTCAGTTCCTCATTGGCCAGTTCTAGTACCATCCTTCAGATATCTAAGCTGCATGCACTTGTAGCTTGTCCTTGGAAGCTCCTAAGGTGGCCTATTGCATTTTAACAATAACAAAAAAAATCCCCTCTTGGGTAGACACTATTGTATACCCAGTCCTTGCCTATTCTCTTTAAAAAAGTAACATTTTCAGAGGAGCCATTGCCCCCTCCCCAGAATTCTGACATCTAAAGGTAATTGGGTGATTCAATTATGGCCAAGCTGTTACCAGCCACTGTTAACCTGAACAGCCATTGCATGCAGGATACGGCTAGTCAGGCCCTAATGAGACCGGTGCTCATGTCTGGAGGTTGCTTATTCAGTTCCAAGGCTACTGTCACTGATAAGTTGGGGGAATGGGCCTCGGTACTGGTCAAGGACCCAGGGCATTCTGTGCACCCAGTGAAGTGTTGACTAACTATAAATTTGGTCTACAGTAAAAAATCCTTTGAAGATATAACCACTTTAAGATAGGAAGATATTGTGCAACTTTGTAACCTATGAGGGGGAATCGGTTTAATAGGTAGTAAGAAGAAAAGTAACACTGCTGATGTTTACTTCTACTGTACGAGTAAAAGCAACAAAGGGAAAGGGGAGGACAGGGTAGTTCTTTAGAGAGAGATCCTTGCTGCTCTCCGGAATTGCTGGCTTTTCTGTAAGTAAGAGTGAAAGTGTTGATCTCTTATCCACTTCTCCGTGGATTAGCTTAGGTCACAAGAGGATGGACTCCTGTGGCTCAGGTCACAAGAGGATAGTCCAGAAGTCTGCTAAAGATTTCTGGGGAAGTGGTTGCTTTCCTGATAGACAGCCTTTGGCCTCCTGTGCTCCTTTCTCTGCCAGGAGTGCAGGTGTGAGGCTGCAGGCAGAAGAGCCACCTTGCAATCCAATCATGCAGCAACAGGCAAGAAGAGAGAGCTGGAACCTTGCTCTCTGATAACGTCAAGAGCTGCTGCATCAATCCCAGACTGCCAGTTTCTGCACTTCTCATCATACTGGAGGCTTAAACTCTCTGGGTTAGGCCATGAGTCAGGCTTCTGTTAATATAGCCAAGTGCAATCTTAATTGAAATGCCCCTTACATAAACTAGGATGAAACTTTGTTTCTTGCAACCTGCAGTTTGCGGCCCACCCTTGTCCTGTGAGATCCCTCGTGCACACTGAACCCTCCCTCCATGTGCTTTCGCTCATACCAACCAGCATTTGTAGCTCTTTCATTAAAGGGCTGCCCGGAGACTGCTGAACAGAAGTGCTACCTGTGGGAGCTGTCCTGGCCCAGTCGGGATGGTGTTGCTGTAGGACTGAGTAAGAGTTAAACTCTATGGGGCTTTGTCACACACCTCTTCCCTAGGCCTTCTTCCCCTTCCTGTCCTTGCCCCCCTGGTTTCTCCTGGGAATATTTTCTAATAGACTACAGTAGTCCCGCCCACCCCATCTGAGGTTTCCTTGACTCATAGTCAACTGAAATCTAAAATTATTAAATGGAAAATTCCAGAAATAATAGTTCATAGCTTTAAATGAGTGTGCCCTTGCTGTGGAGTGTGATGATAAAGTCTGAAGCCATCCTGTGTTTGCACCCCTGTGTCTATAACCAGGGGGTTGGTCTATAACCAACCATCCACGTTGGTTATAGATGTTGTCCACCCGTCAGTGGCCTAGGAGCCCTTGGATTATCAGACCAAGTGTTTGGATACCACAGTGCTTGTGTTCAGATTGCCCTTGTGTGACTTCATGATGTCTCCAAAGTGCAAGAGTAGTGATGTTAATATGTTATTTTATTACTAGTTCTTGTTGTAAATCTCTTATTGTGCCTGATGTATAAAATAAACTCTGTTATAGGTATGACTATATAGGACAAAACATATGTATACGCACAGTACTACCCACGGGTTCAGGCGTCCACTGGGGTCTTGGAACACATCCCCAGGGATCAGGGAGGACCGCTCTACTTACACCCGGAACCTCAGGGGCCACTCTGGGAAACCCAACCTAAGACACAATCTAAAGATTCCTGAACAGAAGAGGCATTACCAGGGACTTTAGGGTAATTAAAAAGCTAATCCGTTATGATGTTTTTGTGGACCTGAGGCTTCATTCATAATTAAAAACGTGAAATCTTTATCCCTCTTCATATATCCCAACTGACAGTAGCAGCTCAGGAATTTTTTGATAGTTCAAGCATTTATTAGTTTAAATATGATACAAATATAACATCATAAGAAGAGAATGCCACTCTCTTTATAACATTAAGATGAATGAAAGGCATGCCCATTCATAAATATATTTAAAATATATTTCCATCCGAGTGTTGATCTAGGCTTCTCCTTCCCCTCCGGAGAATGCGGAGGCAGGGCACTCCAGCATGGTGAGATTTCCTTTTATCTTGATGCTCTGAGTTGTCCCCCCCATGTCAGTGAGGCTGGGAATTGTCTTTTAAAGACCTAAATCAATGCTCCCACTGAAAAAATTGGATCTTGCTGGTTTGTAAGCTGAAGATGAAAAGCCAAAACCCTTTACAGCAGCTCACGTCTGAGGGCTGAGATGCAGGGCAGATGGCTCAGTGTCCCTTGAGGTGATTTGATTACCCTGCCAGACGTCTGGTCAGCCTACGTGAAGGAACACACAGACAGCACCAGTCAGGCCGTGTCTGTGTGCAGAGGGACCCTTTCAGTTCTGTGACAGCCAGGCAAAGTGCCCGTCAGCTTGGAAGGGAGCACAGAGGTTGGAAAATGGGAACCTCCTCCTGTCTCACGGGATCTGTCTCCATAGCACGTTCCCTTCTGGCTCCTACTTTGCATAGGGGTTTTGTCATTCTGGAGTCCCCGCCAAACTGGCTTTAGCAAGTGTCCCAATAAGAAGCTTCACTAATTTCAAAGACACACAAAGATATAGGGCTGAAAGGAAATTGGGATCATTTAGAACTTAGTTCAGCTGGCTTGGGTTTCTCGGGAAGAGGCCAGCGATCTCCTGGCATTCTGGTGGCGTATGACCGTTCGCTCACTCAGAAAGAGGGTACAGAGGAAGGTATGGAAATGTCCAGCGAAGGCTTTTCGGTTTCATAATCAGGAACCTTCTTAGCTACCTTACATGAGGAAGGAAGAGAAATAAAGAGGAAGGTTTGTGATTGAAAGAACCCTGGAGGCTCTCGCAGATTCCAAGGACAAAAGGTGGTACACACGAGGACCCACTGAAAACTGGAGAAATTCAAAAGTCCTCTGGCATCCACCGAGCGCCTTCCACCCCTCAGGAGCCACAGGCTTCTCATGCATCTGATCCTTCATCCTGCACACGGCCTCACTCACCTCTCCGGTTTGAGCTCTGAGCTCAAGAGCTCACCCCTGACGGACTCAATGCCCCAAGTCCTGAAGAGGGAAACCCAATTCATCCCACTCACTGTCATACCAGCCTGGCCACTGGCAAATCTACAAAGGGAACCCTCAAGTCGGGTGTCCAATTGTGCTGCAGTCACCGATGCTTGGGGTTGGGGAAGCAAGGCCACTTATTCAGCTGTGGAAGTGTCCTCAAGGCAGGAAACAGTTGGCATCTCCAGAATAACACAAGGCAGTTTGTTATCCTGAAAAGTACTGTGCAATTCAGACAAAATTATATCATGTCAGGTAGAGTTTATATTGCTATAATATACCATGTCTTTAGATTCAAAAATAAGAAAAATACATATCAATAAGACATTTGGTAAAATTCAATAACTGTTCATAGCCTTTAGATTGAAAACAATGTTAAAACACCACTAAAAGGCAAATGACAAGCTAATTAAACCATGTACTAGGCCTGGCAGAGTGGCACACTACTTGGGAGGCTGAGGTGGGAGGATCTCTTGAGTCCAGGAGTTTGAGTCCAGCCTGTGCAATATAGTGAGAGACTGTCCCTTAACTATACATATGTAATAGACAGGAAGTTAACATCTTTAGTATACCAAGAATTCTTATGAGTTATTAAGTTTTTTTAAACACAGCATCTCAACAGAAAAAAATGGACAAAAGATATGAAAAGATAATTAATGTACAAAAATACTCAGCCTCATGAAAGAAATCAAACACATTAGGACTAAATGTGTAACCTCCATTTCCTATGCCTAGGTCAATTTCTTGTGAATTTCCTTTCCATGAAAGGACTGTATCCATTCATTGATACATTCATTCACCTTGCCTCCAGTGGAAGGGACTGTATTCATTCGTTTCCTGGCCAAGGAACCCATACACCTATATATACTCTGATACTAAAGGCCTAAAGGAGGAGACGGGGAAAGACCGGGAGAGAAACAGAAAGAGCTTCTCTCTCCCCACTTGAGTTCTCTCCCTCTATCAGGAGCTTTAGTGTTTTCTGTATTCTTTTCTGTGGATAGATTCTGTCTTACCACTGAGAGGTGGGGGGGGGGGAATAATATAATGAAGAATAATAAAATACATGTATTTAAAAAAAAAGAAAGAGCCAAACACAAAATAAAAGAATAATAAAATTTGTCTATTGTTAACAACAAAAAAGTAATTATTGTCACTCATCAAGTAGGCCAAGATTAAAATAACGATTATGCCTGGCGCTATTTAGGGTATGGTAAAATTATAAGCCTCCTGCCATGTTTTTGGAAGTGTACATTGGCAAAACTTTCTGGACAGTCTTTGGTATTATCTATCGCAATCTTTAAAATTGAGCATGCCATTTTACTAAAAATTTGCTAGATATATCCTGAAATTTAGTAAATGGATGTTTATCATGGTATCCTTTAAAATACAGGAAAATTGTAAGTATTACAAGTCTTTAACAAACAGGAATTTTAATAGTTGATGGTTCTAGGCCAGGTGCAGTGGCTCATTCCTATAATCCCAGAATTTTAGGAAGCCAAAGTGGGAGGATTATTTAAGCCCCAGAGAAAGAGACCAGCCTAAGCAATATAGTGATGCCTCATATCTACGGAAAATTTAAAAAATGGCCAGGCATGATGGTATGTGCCTGTAGATGCTTGGGAGACTGAGGCAGCAGGATCACTTAAGTTCAAGAGTTTGCCGTGAATGATGATGATGCTACCATACTCTAGCCAGGGTGACAGAGCCAGACTGTGTCTAAATAATTAAGTAATGATACTAAGAAAATGGAGATGACATGAAAAGCTGGGAAGGAACATATAACACAACTTAGTTTGCAGATTTAAGTTTAGGTGGAATTTTTCATATTATCCATGATTTTTCCTTTTTTTCTTCGTGCTTTTTCTTATCTAAAATTTGTAGTGTGTAGTAATTTTTTATAAAGAAAGAGGAAAATGCAAACATTCACCAAGAAGCAAAAGGAAAATAAAAATTTGAAATAAAAAATGGCGAAACATCAGAGCCATTCTCTTTAAAATAAGTCACTACCCATAAAAATGTCAACTATAACAATTATTATTTAATATCTTTTTGAATATCAATCAGAGCAATAAAAAGCAATAAGACATGTTAATTCATACAAAACAGTCTGAAACACCTAACTAGATGCAATAAGATGGTCTCCCTGAATATAACAAGCACAAGTCAGAAAATGTAAAACAATAATTAGGAAAATACACAAATAAGTACAAAAGGTACTCATTCTAACTTTTCCTTCTAAAGTTGTAAAAATGAAAGAAAATAATAGATTTGAAAGCCATTTTATTTTATTTATTTATTTATTTATTTTGAGATAGAGTCTCACTGTGTTCCCCCTCAGTAGAGTACTATGGTGTCACAGCTCACAGCAACCTCAAACTCGTGGACATAAGGGATTCTCTTGCCTCAGCCTCCCAAGTAACTGGGATTAGAGGTGCCCACCAAAACCCCTGGCTATTTTTGTGTTATAGTTGTCATTGTTGTTTGTCAGGCCCAGGCCAGGTTCAAACCTGCCAGCCTCAGTACATGTGGCCGGTGCCCTAACCACTGAGCTATGGATGGGTGCTGAGCCCATTTTCTATTTTTAAAAAATGGCCTAATGGTAGGAACAGTAACTGTATGATCCTCTGTTTTAAAGAAAAAAATTACAAAATGATGTGATCCTTCTAAGCAATAGTCACTATTCTCTCTCTTGTCCAAAATCCACATTTTATAAGATTAGTTTGTGCTCATTATTGATGACCAGGAAAATACAGCTGTAAAAATAATGGCTTACGGCAGAAAAATAGTTTTTATCATCTGCCCTTATTACCTACAGCTTTCTGGATTTGGCATATCTACAGCCTGTCCTAAAAGTGACCCATAAACTAGCCACACATAAGGGAAAATGGGAAATTATAGCTAAATGTGCCTCTGTTTACAAAATATTCATTAAAAAAAATTACAAAGATGGCCATACATAAAGAACATTTTGTAAATATCGTGTAAAATTTTGTGACTAAAAATACATTTAGCTATAATTTCCCATTTTTCCTACGTATGGCTATTTTATGAGTGACTATTTGGACACCCTGTAGAAGTCAAGATATGAAGAGAAGGCATTCAGGGGCACAGTTCTAGAGGGGGCAGGCGGATCTGGAGCAGAGCCGCACTGAAATCCACTACGGGTGCTTGTGGTCTGGTTGTCTTGCCGATGCCACACATGCAAGGCTATTGCTGCCCAACTTCCATCCAGACTGGGTGAGGGAATGGAATTGTTCTCTAGAGGCAGCAGAGGTCATGAGGCTAGAAAAAAATAGCAGGGAGGAGATAGAGATTACGAGAAGTCGGAGTGTCTAGACAGAAAGAAGCATCCAAGAGGGAAGAACAAAGCCCTGGCCCCAAGGGCCAAGCCCAGGACCAGCTCAGAGAAAACTTGGGTGGAATATAGGAACTAGCCCTAACCTAGCCACTAGCCCCCATTGCCAGCCAGCCAGCTTCCAGCTTAGTTTCTGAATTGGTTGGAAGACAAAATTGAAACCTATAGTTAAGAACTATTTTGTGCCTGACTCACATCCTGAATCAAGAGCAGCATCTAAAATGGAGTATAATTAGTAAATTAATAAAACTGTTTCTGAGTCTATTTCCAAATGTATTCTACTTATCTAACTCTCTTCTACTTCTTCATCACATCTGGATCAAAACTTAACATCCTTCTCCCCTCTTTGGTTGTATGTGTATGTCATACTAAAAACTAGACTACTGATTTCGAATCCCAGCTTCACCAGTTACTAGCTCTGTGATTTTCAACAGATTGCTTCACTTCTTTGTGACTCATTTTCTTCGTCTGAGTAATAGGGAGTGTAACGCTTATTTTATACAGTTGCTAGAAAGGTGAGTAAGACAAGGCCAGGAACTCACTTGGACAATGCTCTGCACCTTAAGATTGCACCATAAGTGGTGCTCTTTAAAGAGCAAATTATTGTTTGCTTTTAACATTGCACTTTGCAAGTTCTATAGCGCTACTGTTAAAAGATGTAATGAGGTAGACAAACTTTTATGCAGTGCGACTCCTCTGAGGAAGTATATTTATTGGAAATAAATACTTTGATAAATGGGGATTGAGGGTAAGATTTCAAGGTCATGCTTCGGGGGAGAAAAATGCTAACCTGAGATTCAAGGAGCAACTTGAGGAATTAGTATTGCTTCTGAGAAAGAAGGAAGAGAAGAAAAGCAGAGAGAGAGAGAAAAGAATAAAAGAAACTTCAGAGTTGTCTGCCCAAGATACCTAACTAGGCAGATGCAGGAAGAGAAGAGATCAGTACCTAGGGGAGAAAACTCTCCTGCCTTGGTTTAAGAAGCGGTTTCTATATTGTGTTGTGCAGTTCTCTCAGTTTTCAGGGGGATAAAGGCCAGGGCTGCATGAGCAGTTTGTTGTAGTCTATACCCTGGCAACAAACAAGGTCATCTCTCTAGGAATCCTGGTAAGGCAACCTGAGCTATGGAAATTACAGAAGAGATACTGGCTTGAACGCTCCACTTCCACACAGTGATTGCCAATGGAGTTTAACTTAACACTTTCCTTTTTTCCTTTCAGTCTCTCAGAGACTATCACTTTCACATCCATACCCTGAGTCGAAGGTCAGGTTTGCCTGCACCTGTGCCCTCCTTGTCAGCTTCTCCACCCCAGAAAATTCACTCGATTTCAGCAAAGGCTAAGCTTTTGGCAATTCCCCTTCTCTTGCCACCACCGAAAATAAAAGTTTTGCCTTGTTCATATGCAGAAACATCCTGTTTTTGTGATTCAGTTATTGAATAACCACTACATGGCAGGCATAGTTATAGGCCCTAGACGTACAATCCTGAGCAAAGTATCTCCATCATGAAGTTTGCAGTCTAGGTGGAGAGACAAATAATAAATGAACAAGGATAATATAATTCCAGGGGAAAAGAAGAGTTCTAAAAAGCAATAATAAAGCAAGGTATGGGAGAAGAGTACTATTGGGTGTGAGTGAGAGTGCTACATTAGGGAATCAGGGTATAGTTACATATGAGCAGAAATCTCAAAAGAATGGAGAGAAAAGTGGGAAAAGAGTATTCCAAGCATAGGGAACAGTATGTGCAAATGCCCAGAGGAAATAACAAGCCTATGGGATCAAGGAACATGAAGAAAGCCAATGTGATGATGTGGAGTTGATTTTAGGAGATGGCATGAACCAGGGCCAGATGGCATCAGGCCTTGCAGATCACACGTATTTATTGGGTAATGTGGGATGCGCCCTTAGAATTTTAACCAGTAGAGTAACCTGATCTGATTCAGTGATCATTCCACTGAAGCTAAACGAAGTGCAAAACATTGTAAATAGTGTTCTGCAGTCTGTGTGGAAAGAAATGAATATATTGGTAAATTAATAGAATAACTCTAGAAGGACATACAAGAAATTGGGTGGGCTGGGGAACAGGAGAAAGACAGTTTTCCTATTATCCTCTTTTATGTATTTAAAATGTCCCTGGCGTATGCTTTCCCTATTGGAGACAGACAATTTCCAGCTGCTTTGTAAAGATTTAACTATAGGGAACAAGACCAGAAGAAGGGATACCGGGCAGGAGGCATTTACAGCAGCCCAGAAGAGATGTTGGAGGTTTGACCTTGGAAATAGGGGTGCAGCTGTGGAGAAGTGATCAGATTCCAGATATGTTCTGAAGGTAGAGGAATGAGCAACAAACCCTACGGTTTGGGCCAAAGCAAACCACATGGAAGGTGGTGCCATTTACAGAGACAGGAAAGACTTGAGAAGGGTGAGGGAGGGGTGAGGGAAGAATAAGGGAGGGTGGATGCAAACTAAGGCATTATGGTGTTCCCAAAGCCAAGTCAAGTCATCTTTACAGGAGACTTAACTATTTAAGAAATTTAAAGGAATTTAAGGAATTAACTATTTCTACCTTTTTATTCTGTTGACATGTGTTTTTTTCTTATGAATTCAAAGAATTATACATACATTTGTTGTATTTGTTGCAAATGTTTTTTTCTCCTGGTTTTATCTTTTTTTAATTTTTAAGAGTTTTTGACAAATCTGGATATTTACAAACATCTACTATGGCTTTTACAATTGAAAGTCTTCAATCTCCTAAGAAGCAATGAATATGCACCTATATTTTCCGTCTATTCTTCTTTTTTACCTTCCATTTTTTATAGTAACATTAATCCATTGAAAATTTATTTTGGGTGGTTTATAAGATAACCTTCGGACTTTTCTTTCTTCAAAGAGTTAGCAAATTGTCTCGTTTTCATTAATTGAGCAATCATTTCTTTCTCTACTCTTTTATGATACCATCTGTTACCCATTGAAATGTGTCTCCCAGAAAGACATGTTAATGTCCTCACTCTCAGTACCTCAGAATGACTTTGCTTGGAAATAGACACATTGCAAATATTATTAGTTAAGATGGTTAAGAATGGAAGAAAAAGTATCCAATGTACTCAGCCCTAATATGAAGCTATAGCTTTCATATGAAGGCTAAAACCCAACTATAGCACAAGAATAGAGGGAAGGGGAAAAGGGAGGGGGGGAGGGGAGAGGATGGGTGGAGGGAGGGCAATTAGTGGGAACACACCTACGGTGCATCTTAGCAGGGTACTGGTGAAACTTATTAAAGGTAGAGTATCAAGGTCTTTATATAGTGATCAAGAAAATGCCATGAAGGCTATCTGTAACAGTACGATCAAAATATTTCTGATTGTATATGAAGCACATTGTGCCCTATGATTGCACCAATGTACACAATTATGATTCATAAAATTATAAAAAAAAAAAAAGAATAGACAGCCAAGAGATGAACGCAGTTATTTACTGTTGCTTGATCTTCACCATGCAAATTAAAAA